>JAAALK010000287.1:20152647-20226127 GCA_019279435.1 Zizania palustris | reverse complement strand
CTAAGGGGCAGGTAGAATATTCCTAGTGTTGGGCTGCCTATAAATAGGACCCCAACCCCTAGGGTTTGGACTACCCTTTTTGCTGAAAATCAATACTACTCCTTTGGGTCATTTTGTTTCTTGCATTCTCTCTCCCCTGTTCATGCGTGGGTCACCAGGCAACAAGCCTTGTTCTTCCTGAAGTTTTTAAGTGACTTTTTGTTGTCTGGGAGAGCTTTTAATCTGGCTGTTTTTGCTTGTGCGAAGCATTTTTGTGCACTGCAGTTCATTCTCTGTGCGTGCGATCAATTTATTTGGAACAGAAGCTTCTCTGTTGTATGTGTTCTTCGTGAGAAGTAGTACTAGTTCTTGCTGTTGCAAGTAGTACTACTACTCTGTAGCAAGTAGTACTACTTTCCTGTAGCTACAGTATGCTAGTACTTTAGCCTTGCTTTTCCTGTGTTGCTTTTTGATCGAGTTGGCAGGGTCAAAGTCCCTTTTCTTGTGTGAAGTCCAACTCTGTGTTGCAGACTTCGAATCTGCAAGCTTCGAATCTGCAGGCTTCGAATCAGCAGACTTCGAATCAGCAGACTTCGAATCTGCAAGCTTCGAATCTGCAGACTTCGAATCTGCAGGCTTCGAACCTGCAGGCTTCGAATCAGCAGACTTCGAATCAGCAGACTTCGAATCTGCAAGCTTCGAATCTGCAGACTTCGAATCTGCAAGCTTCGAACCTGCAGACTTCGAATCAGCAGACTTCGAATCAGCAGACTTCGAATCTGCAAGCTTCGAATCTGCATACTTCGAATCTGCATACTTCGAATCTGCAACCTTCGAATCTGCATACTTCGAATCTGCATACTTCGAATCTGCATACTTCGAATGTGCAACCTCCGAATCTGCAACCTCAGAATCTGCAACCTCAGAATCTGCAACCTCAGAATCTGCAACCTCAGAATCAGCAAACTTCGAATCTGCAGACTTAGTCAATCTGTTCTCGCGTTGCTGTTTAGTTTTTCTTTTAAAATGCGTTGGGTTTTGGGAGCAGGCCATTGATTCGAAAGAATTTTTAGGCGCCCATTCACCCCCCCTCTGGTCGCTACTTTCGGTCCTACAAGTGGTATCAGAGCCTGGTTAGGGTTTTTCCATACCTTAACCGGTTCTAAACCCCGGTAGTGACCATGACGTCTCCTGGCAAGGTCCCGTCCTTGGAAGCCTATGGCTATAATTATTGGAAGACTCGCATGCGAGCTTATCTAATGAGTCAGGGCTCGGACATATGGGACATTTGTGTTCACACCACATTTGTCATTCTGCCAGTCACTGAGCATGGTACTGCTGGTATCATTGCTCAGCATCTGAGCAACAGTAAGGCTGTGAACATTCTGTTTTCTGGTTTAGGTCCCACTGAGTTTGAGCGTGTGAGTCATCTCTCCACTGCGAGAGAGATCTGGGCTACCCTCAAGGCACACCATGAGG
The DNA here is from genome assembly GCA_019279435.1 of Zizania palustris. Taxonomy (NCBI): domain Eukaryota; kingdom Viridiplantae; phylum Streptophyta; class Magnoliopsida; order Poales; family Poaceae; genus Zizania; species Zizania palustris. The sequence goes on along the minus strand of JAAALK010000287.1, from coordinate 20,224,669 downwards.
GAACAGCACAGGTCAAGGCTCGGCTCTATCAGACCTACCGGCGTGAATATGAGAATTTCACACAGAAGCCGGGTGAATCTGTTGAGGCTTTGTTTGGTCGCTTTCAGTCGATCATTAACAAGCTTCGGGACAACAAGGCTGAGGGTGCTCAGTTAGTCTCAGATCACGAGCAGGCGCTCAAGGTTCTTCATTTAGGCGCCGCCGACGACCCTATAAAAGCCCCTGTGGTCGCCGCCCTTCGCCCACACCGCCGTAGCCCGAGCATTAGCCCTCCAGAGCGCCTCTGCCATTTTTTGCGAGCTCCTCCCCTCCTTCAACTCCGGCGAGCAATCGCCGCCGTCTCGGACCCCCGCCGCCCTAGCCACCACCACCGTCGAGTCCGTCGTCGACCGCCCCACCTCGGCATCCACTCCGTTGGTCGAGGACGCCGCCGGATCATCGACGCCGACAAGCACCCGAAGCCTCTTCGCCGTCTACGCTCGCCGCCGGTCACCTCCAGGCCCCCTTCGTCGCCACCCGAGGTACCGTCGTGATCGCCATCCTCCCTGCGTTCCATTTTTAGCCCTAGCTAAGCCCCTAGGCCCTCGCCGTCGCCGCCATGGCCGCACCTGAGCCCGTCGTCGCCGGAGACGAAGGGGGTACGCGCCCCCTTACGTCGTGCCGTGCCAGACGCAATCGAGACCATCCGATCACGATCGGAGGGCCACGATTAAATCCCTTCGGGATTTAATCCGGGCCCTCGGATCCGATCGAAGGGGTATCGTGCGATCGCGGCCGTTGATCGCAACTTAAAACCCCGGATCCATCCGGTGCGTCCACGTGTACCCATCTGTCACGTTTTAATCACGGCCGTCCAATTTCATTTAAACCTCCCGCCTCGCGCCTGGCCGCTGGATCAAGATCCAACGGATCTGGTTGATCCGGTCCACGCCACAGTGGCGCGGTCCACCGTGGGCCTGGCTCACCGTGGACCAGAGCCCATTTTCTGTTTAAATAAAATTCCAGAAATTGATTTAAACTTTGAAAATTCATATCTTGCTCAAATTAACTCTAAATTTCACCATTCAAATTTTGTTAGAACCAGAATATTATTCTCTACACATTAATACACTAAAAACAGTATGTTTCTGTTACTTAGAATATTATTACTAAATAAATGAATAAAAATCCCTTAGGATTAAAATTTATAATACAGAAAATAAATTGGGAAAAATCCTAAAATATTAGACTTCACTGTTTTATATCAAACTCAGAATATTAAAATACTACTTCACATAAAAACACCCACAAATGATGTATGTTCCTTTATTTGGTGAATTTTATCTGTTTATTGAATGTATTGTTTATTTCCCGTATCGAGAAGACTACGAGTTCATCGAGGAGCAGGAGTTCTACCCCGAGGTTCCTCCGTCACCCTTTGCTGATCAAGGCAAGTCATCAACCACCTTTGTGGACACAGTTGATCATATTTGAGCCCATGTTTTAATAAATTATTGCTATAACCCTTAGGATAAATATTGCATTAGTCAAACATCAAGCCCTACACTTATATTTATTAGATCCCCTTCCTTGTGTGCAAACCCAAGCCATGCTTATTGAGCCCCAACTCCTTGTCACTCTACAAATATTATATTAGCTAGTGCCCAATGTACCGGCACAACTGCTATAGGATATAAAGAATGAGTCGTAGAGTAGATGAATTCTGGTATATGAAATACCCTGTTATTCTTGTCTCTGGACTCTGTTGGAGTTAGGTATGTTATAAGTATGGTGGGTTCCGGGTGCAAGCTCGGGTTTTGGTATGTCGCACCCGGGGCACTATAAGGACCGGTCTGCGGGATCTGTTGCAAAGCACTTCCGTACCAACCACAAGTCTAATGGGTAAGTCCTAACCGGAAGTGTGGAACCCTCCGTCTCACGGCACCATAGTGGAGGGGGCAAGGGGCTAGCCCTCAGGGCGCCTTGTACCGACGATGGCTCAAGAGGGGGTATTGTGGAAACTCGACATGGCGAGACACGGTACGAAACCTATAAGAGGGTGCTGTTGAGTCGGGGAAGACCATATGGAAGGTTTTGGCACGAGTTCCCGTGAAATGGGTCATCTCGTTACGCTTTGGTGTAAGTGATGAGTGCGTGCCTTGTGGGTACAGTGGTACATCTCTGATCAGAGTAAATCAATCTTTTCGAAAAGCCGAGCCCACGGTCAAGGGCGGGTTGTGTGACTACTCGCAGTTAGTTTACAATTGTTTGAATGGATGAGTTATTCATGGCATGTAAGGACTGTTGTGCGGGGAGGTAAAACGTACTCCTCGAGTTAGAAGATGATGATGATGCATTCACATGTTTACTTTTCCGTACAAATAAAATGCTCACATTAAATGCTTTACAAATATGCTGCTTCTGCTAAACTAGCCACTATCTCCCTTGTTATTATCTTGCATCTATACTTGCATTCGGTGGCTTGCTGAGTACATCTGTACTCACCCCGTTGACTTACACCATCAGAGCCAGTCTACTATGAGGAGGATGAAGGTCTGGAGTAGCGACCCAGTCAAGGCGAGACTGGAAGGAGGCGTTCATCTAGGACCCTTATTTTATTAGTTTCTCTTCATCTTTATTCACTTTTGTATTAATGCGGTCTACGAACCGTGAATGATTGCCCGTATTGTACGTGGTCGCTTTATGAACGTCTTGGTTTATTGATATTCTTTGGAATTTCAATAAAAGTCCTGATTTATTAAATCGGGGCGCGACAAGATGGTATCAGAGCCGACTTGACTGTAGGAAGCCAAACAGACCTGACCTTAGGACTTATATATATTCACTATATTTTACAAAAGATTACTTATCCTCTCATCTTCTAAGATTTTCACAAAATTTTCTCTCTTTTGTAGATGCCGATCCGTACCGTGAATGGGAACCTTCGTGACGAGACCGGATTCATCCGCGAGCTACGCATGCTCGTCAGCTTCCTCGGATTCGAGCATGAGCCGATGTACCATGGAGTCTTCCCTGACGAGGAAGAGAGCTTCTGCGAGGTCACCGTTGTCGTCCAGCCCTCCCCTCAGACAGCTCACACCTACCGCGGAGGAGGACCTACCTTCCTGGTAGCCAGTCAGCGCACCGCTCTCCAGGCACTTACGGAGCTCCCGATGATCTACGACAGCGAGCTCTACGACACGGACTTCCGCTTCGTACCTCTTCGCACCCCAGGGAGTCCACACAGTGTCTTCATCAGCCCCCTCACCCAGAGCAGCTCCGCCATCACCCGCACGATGAGACTCTTGGAGGCCATGGACAACCTCCACACAGAGGTCGTCCTCGACGCAGACAGCCAGCACGACACCATCGACTTCTACCGCCACACTTCGGAGAACCTGACCAGGGAGAACGCCGAGCTCCGTCGACAGCTAGAGCAGAACCCTCTGTTGACCCTTGAGGTAGAGGAGTTGAGGCGTCAGAACGAGCTCCTACGCCAGGGTGCCATGGTCCACGCCCAGCTCCGTCAGCAGCTCAGAGAGTTGAAGAAGGACATCGAGGAGATCGCACCTCTTCCGCCTCGCCGGAAGAAACCCATTCAGACTCCCACAGTGAGGCCCAAGAGGATCTCCCGCAGCGCACCACCCGCCGGACCGTCCAGTTCCTCGACCCCGCCCGTCTCCCACGAGCCCGAGATCGAGCCGTCCCCCGAGCTGCCTTAGACGTAGTATTACGATTGATTGTTTTTTTTTTATTTTGATTGCTTGTATTAAACATTCATGTCAAAATATAAGGCATGAATGAGAGAATAAGTAAATGTAACCGCAAGAACGGTATCCTTATGAAATAAATATAAAGAAGTTCACCCAAAATAAATATGTATACATTGGAAATTCCAGGATGACCAACACCCAGGGATCAGACGCTCCTCAGAACGGAGGGGATAGTGGCAACCTGCCACAATGGGGAGCCACCGGGCAGAGGCAAGCCCCGGTCGCCAACCACCCCACCTTGGCTGAAATGATGGCCACTCAAAATCAATTGGTCTCAGCCCTCCTGCACCAGATGCAGCAGCAGCAACAACAAATGCAAGAGCAGCAGGCTCACTTCTTTCGCCTCCACCAACAGCCCGAGCTGCCCCGACCCGCCACACCAGCTCCCGCTCCCGCAACTCAGCTCTCGGAGTTCCTCCGAGTCCGCCCACCGACCTTCTCGAGCACCACCAACCCCATGGAGGCTGGGGATTGGTTGCGGGCGATCGAGAAGAAGCTCGATCTCCTGACCTGCACTGAGCAGGAGAGGGTGGCCTTCGCCACCCACCAGCTTCATGGTCCCGCCGCTGAGTGGTGGGACAACCACCGCGAGACTCTGCCCGAGGGCCACGCCCCCACTTGGGCGGAGTTCTCGGCCGCCTTTCGTGCCGCCCACATCCCCGACGGCATCGTTGCCCAGAAGCAACAAGAGTTCCGAGATCTGCAGCAGGGGAGCAGATCTGTCACTGAGTATCTACATGAGTTTAACCGTCTGGCCCGGTACGCACCAGAGGAGGTCCGTACAGACGCGGCCAGACAGGCCAAGTTCCTTAGGGGACTGAAGGACGAGTTGTCCCTACAACTCATCTCCGGAGATTTCGCCAACTTCCAAAAGTTGGTGAACAAAGCTATTATGCAAGAGACTCAACAGAATAAAGTTGACCTGAAGAAGAAGAGGATGATAGCCTTCAGGCAGAACCAGGGTATGGCCCAGAGGCCCCGTTTTGCTCCACCCCCACCAGCGCCACAGTACCACCCCCGGCCTGTATATCGCCCGGCGCCACCAGCTGCCAATGCCGGAGCCAGCCAACCTCGTGCCGCTCCAGCCGCACCGACCGCCCCAGCTGCCCCGGCCAAGAAGGCAGAGATCCTGCGCGACAAGCACGGCAAGCCCGTGGTTTGTTTCAACTGCCGTCAGGAGGGGCATTACTCCAATGCTTGCCCCCATCCTAAGCGCGTCCAAGGAGTTGCCGCGAACCCCGCCATCCGCGCCCGAGTCAATCACGTCACCGCTGAAGAAGCTCAGGCCGCACCAGAGATAGTGATGGGTAAGTTCCTGGTACATTCAGCACTTGCAGTGGTTTTATTTGACACTGGAGGTACGCACTCCTTCATATCAACTGATTTTGTGGAAAAGAACAATCTAAACACCGAAGATCTACCCAGAGCCGTACAAATAGTCACCCCAGGAAAACAAACCCTAGCCCTAACATATAGCCCGAAGGTATGGATAGATATTCACGGCACCATATTTTGGGTTGATCCCATCCTAATAGAATGCCAAGGCCTAGATCTCATTCTAGGAATGGATTGGTTAAATAAGTACCAAGGGGTGATAGAATGTGCCCAGAGAAAAGTGACTGTGACCAGCGAAGAAGGGACTGCCGTCACATTTCAGATGCCAAGACTAAAGATCAGAAGACCAAGACTGCACCAGATTACCTTGGAAGAAATACCGATAGTCTGTGAGTACCCGGACGTGTTTCCAGAGGATTTACCGGGAATGCCACCCAGGAGGGACATCGAGTTCAGGATTGACTTGGTGCCTGGAACCACCCCTATTTACAAACGACCATACCGGATGGCCGCCAATGAATTAGCTGAGATGAAGCAACAGTTGGAGGATCTTGAGAAGAAAGGCTATATCAGACCAAGCACATCACCGTGGGGTGCCCCCGTCATCTTCGTCGAGAAGAAAGAAGACAAGGCAAAACGTATGTGTGTAGATTATCGCGCCTTGAATGAGGTAACAATTAAGAATAAGTACCCGTTGCCTCGGATCGATGATCTCTTCGACCAGCTCAAAGGAGCTACGGTATTCTCGAAGATCGACCTGCGGTCTAGTTACCACCAGTTGAGGATTCGAGAAGAAGATATACCCAAGACGGCCTTCACTACCCGTTATGGATTATATGAGTGCACGGTTATGTCCTTTGGATTGACCAACGCCCCAGCATTCTTCATGAATATGATGAATAAAGTGTTCATGGAATATTTGGACAAGTTCATCGTGGTCTTCATAGACGACATCCTCATCTATTCCAAGGACCAGAAGGAGCACGAGACTCACCTCCGGTTAACTCTAGGAAAGCTAAGGGAACACCAATTATATGCCAAGTACAGCAAATGCAAGTTTTGGACGACAGAAGTAAAGTTCCTCGGACACATCATCTCTGCGCAAGGAATCGCAGTAGACCCTGCCACCGTAGAAGCAGTTACGGATTGGTTGCCACCCACGAACGTATCTGAGATACGAAGTTTTCTGGGATTGGTCGGATATTACCGAAGATTCATCGAGAATTTTTCTAAGATAGCCAAGCCAATGACCAAGTTGTTGCAGAAAGGAGAGAAGTTCGAATGGACTCCTGAATGCGAGAAAAGTTTCCGCACTCTCAAGACTCGTTTGGTGTCTGCACCTATACTGACCCTACCGGATATCCGCAAAGACTTCCATGTCTATTGCGACGCATCTCGCCAAGGATTGGGATGTGTTCTTATGCAAGATGGGAAGGTTATCTCTTATGCCTCTCGTCAGTTGAGACCTCATGAGTTGAATTATCCGACCCATGATTTGGAATTAGCCGCCGTAGTGCACGCCCTTAAGATTTGGAGGCACTATTTGGTTGGGAATCGCTGTGAGATCTTTACGGATCACAAGAGCTTGAAGTATATCTTCACACAGCCAGATCTGAACTTGAGGCAAAGACGATGGCTGTAATTGATTAAGGACTACGACCTAGGTATACACTACCACCCCGGAAAAGCAAATGTGGTAGCTGATGCCCTGAGTCGCAAGGGATATTGCACAGCCATGATGATTCAAGAACACGCACCCTTGTTATGTAGGGAAATGGAAAAATTAAATCTTGGATTGACCACCAGAGCATATCTAGCCACCTTGGAGACCCAACCTGTCTTGTTTGAGCAGATCCGTGAAGCTCAGTTAGAGGACCCGGATATAGCTGCCATTAAGAAGAACATGAGACAAGGAAAAGCCCCCGGATTTTTAGAAGACGAGAATGGCACCATATGGTTTGGAACTCGGATATGTGTGCCGGATAAACCTGAAGTAAAGACTCTTATCCTAAGAGAAGCCCATGAGACGTTGTACTCCATTCATCCCGGCAGTACCAAGATGTACCAAGATCTGAAGGAACGATATTGGTGGGTTAGCATGAAAAGAGAGATTGCCCAGTTCGTCGCCGAATGTGACACCTGCAGAAGAGTAAAAGCTGAACATCAGAGACCTGCAGGATTGTTGCAGCCACTTAAAGTGCCGGAATGGAAGTGGGAAGAGATCGGGATGGACTTCATCACCGGATTACCAAAGACCCAGCTGGGGTATGATTCTATATGGGTGATCATTGATCGGCTTACAAAGGTAGCTCATTTCATAGCCGTCAAGACGACCTTTAGTGGCCCTAAGCTAGCAGAGCTATATATGGCCCGGATAGTATGTCTTCATGGAGTACCCAAGAAGATAGTGTCTGACCGAGGAAGTCAGTTTACCTCTCGCTTTTGGAAGAACCTCCAAGAGGAGATGGGCACGAGATTGAATTTCAGTACCGCCTACCATCCTCAGACAGATGGGCAAACAGAAAGGGTAAATCAGATACTAGAGGATATGCTTCGAGCATGTGTTTTGGATTTTGGAGCCACTTGGGACAAGAGCTTGCCATATGCAGAATTTTCATACAACAATAGCTATCAAGCCAGTCTTCAGATGTCTCCTTTTGAGGCCCTATATGGACGTAAGTGCAGAACGCCTCTACTTTGGGACCAAACGGGTGAATCCCAAGTATTCGGAACCGACATTCTTCGTGAAGCTGAAGAGAAGGTACGAATCATCAGAGACCGACTCAAGACAGCCCAATCGCGACAGAAGAGCTACGCCGACAATCGCCGTCGAGACCTAGCCTTTGAAGAAGGAGATCATGTCTACCTTCGGGTTACACCTCTTCGTGGGACTCAACGATTTAACATGAGAGGAAAGTTGGCCCCTCGATATGTTGGACCATTTCCCGTTGTTCGACGCCAAGGCGAAGTAGCTTATCAGTTGGAACTACCACCTTCGTTGACTCGAGTGCATGATGTGTTCCATGTATCTCAACTCAAGAAGTGTCTTCGCGTCCCCACGGAGCAAGTGGATCTTCAGCAGTTGGATGTCCAAGAAGATCTGACCTATGTGGAAAAACCGGTCAAGATATTGGAAGTCAAAGAAAGAACCACCAGGAGTCGAGTCATCCGCTTCTGCAAAGTGCAGTGGAGCAATCATCCAGTAGAGGAAGCTACATGGGAAAAAGAAGATGAACTCAAGGCACAGCATCATGAGCTATTCGAGGATTGATCCGAATCTCGAGGACGAGATTCTCTGTAAGGGGGATAGGATTGTAACACCCCAGAAATTAAAAAGGAATAAAATAAAAAGAAAATATTATTTAAATCATTTCTGAATTTCTTATTAAAGGAAAAATCCCAAAAGAACCCAAATAAAGCCAAACAGGGAGAAATACTTAAAATCTGGACTTGAAAATTTTATGAGATGAACTTGAGACCAAGATATAATTTCAGGAATTTTTACAAATTTTTATCAACAGTGATTCAACCCTTAATCAAATAATTGATTTTCTGGAATTATTTAAAATCAGGAATCAATTTTAATCCTAAACGGGCCGAAACCCTGAAACTCCCTCCAGCGGCCTTTTGGCCCAGCCCATCACCGCCCTCTCGCTGACAAGTGGGACCCGCCTGTCGGCGCTCACCTCCCCTCTCTCCTCCCGCCCGCGCCCCGCCTGGACCCACGCGTCAGCCACCTTGCGCCCACTGACCGCCCGGCCCCGCTTGTCTGCCCTTTCCTTTCCCGTTCGCTCACTGACAGGTGGAGCCCACCTGTCAGGACCTTCGTCTCCGATGGAAGGGGATCGCCCCCTTCCTTCCTCCCGGCGATCACCTTCGGTTCTCGCCGCCGGCCACCTCGATTCGCCCAATCCGACCACGGATCACCTTCCCTGGTCACCACCGCACCCTTTCCATCCATGGCCGACGCGGTTTCGCGAGAATGGAAGCTAACCGGAGCCTATGGAATGAGATCGCCGGAGGGAGAGGGAAACCTTCGGTTTCCTTCCATTTAGGCGCCGCCGACGACCCTATAAAAGCCCCCGTGGTCGCCGCCCTTCGCCCACACCGCCGTAGCCCGAGCATTAGCCCTCCAGAGCGCCTCTGCCATTTTTTGCGAGCTCCTCCCCTCCTTCAACTCCGGCGAGCAATCGCCGCCGTCTCGGACCCCCGCCGCCCTAGCCACCACCACCGTCGAGTCCGTCGTCGACCGCCCCACCTCGGCATCCACTCCGTTGGTCGAGGACGCCGCCGGATCATCGACGCCGACAAGCACCCGAAGCCTCTTCGCCGTCTACGCTCGCCGCCGGTCACCTCCAGGCCCCCTTCGTCGCCACCCGAGGTACCGTCGTGATCGCCATCCTCCCCGCGTTCCATTTTTAGCCCTAGCTAAGCCCCTAGGCCCTCGCCGTCGCCGCCATGGCCGCACCTGAGCCCGCCGTCGCCGGAGACGAAGGGGGTACGCGCCCCCTTACGTCGTGCCGTGCCGGACGCAATCGAGACCATCCGATCACGATCGGAGGGCCACGATTAAATCCCTTCGGGATTTAATTCGGGCCCTCGGATCCGATCGAAGGGGTATCGTGCGATCGCGGCCGTTGATCGCAACTTAAAACCCCGGATCCATCCGGTGCGTCCACGTGTACCCATCTGTCACGTTTTAATCAAGGCCGTCCAATTTCATTTAAACCTCCCGCCTCGCGCCTGGCCGCTGGATCAAGATCCAACGGATCTGGTTGATCCGGTCCACGCCACAGTGGCGCGGTCCACCGTGGGCCTGGCTCACCGTGGACCAGAGCCCATTTTCTGTTTAAATAAAATTCCAGAAATTGATTTAAACTTTGAAAATTCATATCTTGCTCAAATTAACTCTAAATTTCACCATTCAAATTTTGTTAGAACCAGAATATTATTCTCTACACATTAATACACTAAAAACAGTATGTTTCTGTTACTTAGAATATTATTACTAAATAAATGAATAAAAATCCCTTAGGATTAAAATTTATAATACAGAAAATAAATTGGGAAAAATCCTAAAATATTAGACTTCACTGTTTTATATCAAACTCAGAATATTAAAATACTACTTCACATAAAAACACCCACAAATGATGTATGTTCCTTTATTTGGTGAATTTTATCTGTTTATTGAATGTATTGTTTATTTCCCGTATCGAGAAGACTACGAGTTCATCGAGGAGCAGGAGTTCTACCCCGAGGTTCCTCCGTCACCCTTTGCTGATCAAGGCAAGTCATCAACCACCTTTGTGGACACAGTTGATCATATTTGAGCCCATGTTTTAATAAATTATTGCTATAACCCTTAGGATAAATATTGCATTAGTCAAACATCAAGCCCTACACTTATATTTATTAGATCCCCTTCCTTGTGTGCAAACCCAAGCCATGCTTATTGAGCCCCAACTCCTTGTCACTCTACAAATATTATATTAGCTAGTGCCCAATGTACCGGCACAACTGCTATAGGATATAAAGAATGAGTCGTAGAGTAGATGAATTCTGGTATATGAAATACCCTGTTATTCTTGTCTCTGGACTCTGTTGGAGTTAGGTATGTTATAAGTATGGTGGGTTCCGGGTGCAAGCTCGGGTTTTGGTATGTCGCACCCGGGGCACTATAAGGACCGGTCTGCGGGATCTGTTGCAAAGCACTTCCGTACCAACCACAAGTCTAATGGGTAAGTCCTAACCGGAAGTGTGGAACCCTCCGTCTCACGGCACCATAGTGGAGGGGGCAAGGGGCTAGCCCTCAGGGCGCCTTGTACCGACGATGGCTCAAGAGGGGGTATTGTGGAAACTCGACATGGCGAGACACGGTACGAAACCTATAAGAGGGTGCTGTTGAGTCGGGGAAGACCATATGGAAGGTTTTGGCACGAGTTCCCGTGAAATGGGTCATCTCGTTACGCTTTGGTGTAAGTGATGAGTGCGTGCCTTGTGGGTACAGTGGTACATCTCTGATCAGAGTAAATCAATCTTTTCGAAAAGCCGAGCCCACGGTCAAGGGCGGGTTGTGTGACTACTCGCAGTTAGTTTACAATTGTTTGAATGGATGAGTTATTCATGGCATGTAAGGACTGTTGTGCGGGGAGGTAAAACGTACTCCTCGAGTTAGAAGATGATGATGATGCATTCACATGTTTACTTTTCCGTACAAATAAAATGCTCACATTAAATGCTTTACAAATATGCTGCTTCTGCTAAACTAGCCACTATCTCCCTTGTTATTATCTTGCATCTATACTTGCATTCGGTGGCTTGCTGAGTACATCTGTACTCACCCCGTTGACTTACACCATCAGAGCCAGTCTACTATGAGGAGGATGAAGGTCTGGAGTAGCGACCCAGTCAAGGCGAGACTGGAAGGAGGCGTTCATCTAGGACCCTTATTTTATTAGTTTCTCTTCATCTTTATTCACTTTTGTATTAATGCGGTCTACGAACCGTGAATGATTGCCCGTATTGTACGTGGTCGCTTTATGAACGTCTTGGTTTATTGATATTCTTTGGAATTTCAATAAAAGTCCTGATTTATTAAATCGGGGCGCGACAGTTTCACACCAAGTTTCAGAAAGAAGTATACAACATTGCTTATGAGAACCGTTCTTTGGTTCCTCATAAGTGGATTTCTTGGAGGGATCTAAGTGGAGAGGTTGCAACTCTCAGAAATATTTTTGGAACTGTTGGTATTAACAAAATAGTCAGTCTGAAGCAAGATTTCAATTGGGATGTTATCCGTCAGTTTTATGCCACAGTATTCATACCTGCCACTTGTGACTCTCTCACTTGGATGACTGGAGATATCTTCTGCATTGCTACAAAGCAAGAAATTCAGAGTGCTTGGGACATAAGGTTCTCTTCTGGCCTCAGATTGCATGATGAGTTTACTCATAACCCCTTGTCAGAAGAAGAAATGGCACAATTCTACATCCCTTCTGCAGCTCACAGGATTGGAGGGGTTACAGGAATGAAGACCCTGCATAGTGTGGCACATCGCATCCTGCGGCACTCCATCTTACCTCGTCTGGGTAATAATGATGTCATTCGTGGTGTTGCTTGGACTCTTTTGGATGCTGTGATGACTGGAAAGAGGTTTGATGTCATCTATTTGATGCTATATGAGATGGCACTCTCAAAGGGTAGCCTCACTCTTGGAGTCTACTATGCTCCGTTCAACATGAGATTGATTTTGAGCAAAGTAGGGAATGTGAATGAGCGCCTTGATATTACTCACTCTCAGTACAGGCCTCGCTTCTCGGCTACTCCTTTGGCTCCAGCCGCCGATCCAGCTGATGTGGGTGCAGGTCAGCCCCATCCTCAGGACATTCCTAGCAGCTCTTTTGCTCCTCCACAGGACTCTGGATCTGGTGCTTTTGGTCATTCTCCTTATTTTGATATGGATACCACTCAGTTCTTTGATCCAGTGCTTCAACAAGTGACAGCTGGCTTTCTTCAGTTAAATGCAAGGATGGATCAAATGGCTTTAGAACAGGAAGCAATCACCTCCCATCTGCAGAACCTTCAAGGTGGCCAAGAGCGTATCAACTCCAGGATTGACACTCTTTCTTCTCGAGTTGATCGGCTAGATTCATCTTCCTCAGCAGGATATCCTCTTCAGTACCAGCGCCGTCGTCGTCGCCTTGATGATTCTCAGCCTCCTCCTTCCCAGGATTAGTCTCTTTTTTGGTTCTTGATGCCTAAAGAGGGAGAAGCAGTAGAGATAAGAAGTTTAGGGGAGAAGGAGAGTTTAGAAAGAAATAGTCTAGACTAGTCTGCTCTTTATTTATATCTATTCATCTATGGCTGGTTGTATGACGAACTCTATTTTCTTTCCATGCCGTGATGAACTTAATTTGAACTATTTGCTTTTATTATGAAAGACTCTCATGTGCTTTGTTTCATTGGATTTTTGAATTATGTTTGGTACTATAACTCATATCTTGCTCCACATATTTGCACCCCATCATTCTTTCAGGGGGAGATTTGCGCTTAATTGTGGATACTTCTATTTAACATATTTCTTTATCTCTGAAATGTTTGTCATCATTTACCAAAAAGGGGGAGATTGAAGATCTAGGCCCTATGTGAGTTTTGGTAATTAATGATAAACATGCGTTTTGTGGACTAATATTTTTCTTAAGTGTGAAGGAAATGAGTAGGTCCCGCGCAAATGGAGCACAAGATGGAAAACCCGAAGATCTGGACGTTTAAAGGCTACGACAAAAGGTTTGAAGGAATCTAGAAATTGATCGAGGTGTTTTGGAGCGATCAATTAGGCTAGGTTTAAATTTTGTTTTTTGCCGTACTATAAAGAGGGGTTGCATCTTTGTTATGAGTTGATTTTCAAGTGCCAATTTGCATTGCATATAGTATCTTTTGATCATGTGTGATTGTTGCAAAAGTTACTATTTTGGCAAAATTCCTTGAAAAACAAATTGCAGCTTTTGTTGGAGTTGTCTGACCCTGGCGGTCTGACCGACCATGTGGGTCCGGTCAGACCGGCTGGAGTTGGGCGGTCCGACCGGCCAGGGGGTCGGTCCGATCGGGGTTGCGTAGGACTGCACTTTGATGGTTTACAAAGCCGACGGGGGCTCTATCGGTCCGACCGAGCCGATGGCTGGTCAGACCGGGTAGGGTCGGTCCGACCGGGCCAGCATGGCCGGTCAGACTGAATGGACCTGTCACATCAGTAAACGGCTAGTTTTCTAGCCGTTGCAGTTTGGGGTCGGTCAGATCGGTCCAAGATGGGCGGTTAGACTGACAGTGCGCAGAGAGCCACCTAACTCGTGTAACGGCTAGTTTTTGGGTGTGTGGCTATATAAACCCTTGCTACAGCTCCTTTGCTAGACTTTTGGCATTCATTTGAGCATACTTGAGCACAAGAGAGTCTCTCCCACCATTGAGCACTAATTTGAGCACTAGTGAGGTTGGGAAGAAAAAGGGTGATCAAGTGATTGAGTTGATTGCATTGCATTGGCATTTTGGCACTTGATCCTCTTCTCCTAGCTTTGATTGCAACTTATTACTCTTGGAGATTGCCATCTCCTAGATGGCTTGGAGAAGAAACCGGTGATCTCTCCTAGAAGGTTGTGGAGGAGACCCGAGAAGTTGTGAAGGTTGGAGCTCGCCTATCCGGAGTGGAGAAGAGCTACCACTAGTGATCGAGGCCCGAGAGTTGCACTTCCGGTGCCGGCTCATCTTCAAGCTAATTTCTCTTTGAGAAATCCAAGGCTTGGTGAAGAGAGCGGTCAAGTGAAACTCGCCTCAACGAGGACGTAGGAAATTGGCAAATTTCCGAACCTCGAGATAAAATTCGGTTGTCTCTTGTCCCTTTTTATTTTGAGCAAGTTAAATTGTGCAATCTTACTTTTCTAGAGTAATCTACTTGCCATCTTAGGTTGCACTATTTGTTCTAGCTGTTTGCTACCATTGCCTTAGGTCCTTGCTTTTTGTTTAGCTAAAATTGAATTAGTTTTAAATACCGCCTATTCACCCCCCTCTAGTCGGTACATCGATCCTACAACCCCTCACTAATAAACGGGCCCCACTAGTCAGCGACCCCTCCCTCCGCGCACGCGTACCAGACGCCTCAGCTCCACCTGTCGGTGCCAACCTCCCCTCGACCGAGCCTGACCCCACCGGTCAGTCCCGCCCGTTGCCGCGCCCGTGCCCCCGCGCCCCACTGACAGTGGCCCTCGCCCATCAGACTCGTCGTCCACTTCGCACCACCGCCCCCAAACCTCGCTAGCCGAATCCCGCGCTCCACGATCCGCTCGTCGCCGGCCCCCTCCCATTAAATTGGGGCCACATAATTGTTCCCTGAGGCCCGTCGACCGTTTCTCCTCTTTAATCCTCGCATTTACACCCCAGAATTGCGCTACGCATGCATGGCAGGACCTCACCGGTGCCATTGAAGACCCCCCTCGGCTTTCCATGTATACGCCGCCCATTTTCCCCTGCTGGCGCCTCTATTTAAACCCTCGGCCACCATCGCGTTCATCCGTCATGCCAATTCGCACTCGGACCGAACAGAGCACCCGCGACACCCCTTTTAACGCCACACCACTGCTCTCGCTCCAGTCGCCGCTCGCCGTCACCGGAGTCCTCCCCCGTCCTCGACGACCGCACCATCGTGACCGCCGACGCCACCCCGACCTCGGCCACCGTTCCTTCACCGACGAGACCCACCGGAACCCCACCGCCGACGAGGACCCAAACGTCTTCGCCGCCCCTGCTCATCGCCAGCCACACTCCGATGACCTCAAGCCTCGCCGACGGTACCCTCTTGACCCCCGCATTGTACTGATTCTGTTTTAGCCCTTAGGATCGACCGTCATTGCTCGTCGTGGCCGCTAGCCCGTCGCCATCGCCGGAGAAGACGACCGGCATGGGTAAAGTACCCGTGCCGTGTCGGATTCAATCTCGATCGGACGGTGTAGATTATATCGCATGTTTGGTTTAATCTGGCCCGTCGGATCGCAGCAAAGAGGTACGTTTTAATCTGGATCGTTCTTTAATATTTAAAACCTGCGTTTAATCTGAGCCATCCGTCGTGTACCGGTTTGGCGTTTTAATCGTGGTCGTCCGCGTCCACTTAACGCTCCCGCCTCACCCATTGCCGCCCGATCGTGATCCAACGGCGATCCACGATCCGGCGCACGCGCACAGTGCGCGGGTTCATGGTGGATCCGATTCACCGTGGACCGACGAATGTTTTTAGTTTAAATTAAATTCCAGAAATTGTTTAAACTTCTAAAATTCATATCTTGCTCATTTTAACTCCAAATTTAACCATTTCAATTCCAGAAAATTTATATTTTTATTCTCTACATGTTTATGAAATAAAAACAGTAGGTTTACCTTGAGTATTTTATTTTTATTTAATAGAGTACTAAAAAGGCACTTTAGGGTAAATTCATAATTCTTTTAGAAAAATCCAGAACCCCATAAAATGGTCTTAAAAATTTAAATAATAATTTCAGAATAGATACTGACTTCATTTCAAGTATTTTAGCCCAATCAAAACCTTTATGTTTGTTATGTGATTTTGGAATGTTTATTGAATTAAATATTTATTATGTGTATCGAGAAGACTACGACGCCGCTGAGGAGCCGAAATATTACCCGAAAGTTCCCCCGTCGCCTTTCGCTGAACAAGGCAAGTAACCAAACCAATCTTTTGAGCATATTGAACCTAGTTTTCTTGAAGTATCGCTAAAACACATAGGATATATATGCATTAGTCAAATTAAAGCCTTACATTATATTTATTTAGATCCCCGACCTTAAAGTGTAAACCCAAGCTATGCTATTGAGCCTAAACTCCTTGTCACCATATTATTAGTACTATTAGATAGTGTCCAATGTATTGGCACGATTGCTATAGGTTAAAAATGAATCGTAGCAATTTGGGTTCTACTATATGATCCCCGATATTCTCTTCCCTGGAATTCTATTGGTGATAGAGTTTTGGCTAAGTGTGTAAGCATGGTGGGTTCTGGGTGCAAGCTAGGGCATTGGTCGGTAGCACCCGGGGCACTATAAGGACCGGTCTGCGGGATCCGTTGCAATACATTTCCATACTAACCACAAGTCTAGTGGGTAAGTCCTAACTAAGGTATGGAGTGTTCCAACTCGAAGCACTACTTGGAGATGGGTCAAGCAGCACCTGCGGGTGGCTTGTACTGACGTGGCACAAAAGGGGGTGCGACGTTAGCCCGGAGTGGCCGGACGCGCCGACGAAACCTAGAGTGGGTGATTATCAGATTGGAGCATTTCATACTGAGGTTTTGGCACGAGTTCCTGTGGTATGGGTCATCTCGTTACACTTTGGTGTATGGGATGAGTGTGTTCCTTGTGGGTACAGTGGTACACCTCTGATCAGAGTTTAAATCTTTTCGAAAAGCTGAGCCCACGGTCAAGGGCGGGTTACATGACTACTCGCAGTTAGTTTACATTTATGAGTGTTGTATGATGACTTGGCATGTAAGGACTATTGAGCGAGGAGGGAAAACGTACTCCTCGAGTTAGATGATGTTACACTGTTCATGTTTATTATTCTGCATGCTTAAATTTGACTACACTAAATGCTGCAACTGAAAAATATAATTTTCCGCACGTTAAGCCATTATCATTCCTTGTTATCTCGCATTATTATTGCATTTCTCGGTGGCTTGTTGAGTACTTTTGTACTCATACCCGTTGGACAAACACTTCAGAGGTTGCCTACTATGAGGAAGATGGTCTGGAGTAGCGACCCAGTCAAGAAGAAAATCCTACAGAAGACGTTTGTCATGTCGTTTGTTTTTATAGTTTCTTTTAATTTTACACTTATGTAATAATGTGGTCTGCGAACCACGGATATTTGACCGTATGTACGTTGTCGCATGATGAACCTCTTATTATTATTGTTTTTCTATGGAAATTCAATAATGTTCCGATTTGGTAAAATTGGGGCATCACATAGCCCAACTCAATCAATTAATTCACATTACTTGAATAACAATATTACATCCAGTCTAGAGTTAAAATCTCAGTCCTAGTCCAGCAGCCTAAAGTTTACACAACAGAATAGATAGAACTAGACATTACATCTCATTGGCATCAAGATAGAAATTATAAAAATGAATTTAAAGTTATTTCACTTCCTTGTCCTCCACCATGTGCTGGATTCTCTTTTCAGTGGCTTCTCAATCCTTCATACATGATAGAATCTCTACCATTTCAGGAGTAAAACATCGTCATTTCTCTTCAATGACCCAACCATAAAGACTAAATGTAGACTCATATGAAATAGTAGAAACATGCACGTATAAAACATCTCTAGCTAAGATGGAAATAATTGAAAATGATAGTTTGTGGTCCTACCACCAGTTCAAATAGTTGAAATCATCACCGTATTGTTGATTGACAAGGTCACTATCTAAATAATTTGAAAGTTCATATCATATACTAGTACTAAGAATAGGATAAAAATAAAGTGGCCGAGGTTCTTGTGGACACACTAGAGGGGGTGGAAGTGGAGAAAGGCATACCAGAACTAGAATCACTTAGAGCATCATCCAAAATCTTATCCCATGCAATTTTTTTCTTACCATAACTTCCTGGATGTGATGTCCCATGCAATATGTTGACGCCAAGATTTGGTAAGGCCCAGAAGCTTACTACGAGTTGTCGCATGGTCAACAACAGGTCAGAGAAGATCTGGTCAAAGGAGTCAGTCCACAACAGCTGCATGATCAGATGGGGAGCCGATGGAGATAAGAGTAGAAGATGGTTACATATTCATTCGGGATCGGCTGGATAAGTTACTTGGACAACAAGTCTACGGACTATAAATATGTATCCCTTAGATTAGATTAGTTAACTCTCGTTCAATCAAACAATCGGCGCATCGCCACTCTTGTGCCCCAATGTTAAATATGATAATATACGATTGTTGAGTTCTTGGTTGAGCAACTCGGTTGGTCCTATAAAAGGCAATGAAAATAAATATGAATATTATTGGAAGTTTGTTGCTACAGAGTTTAACAACAATATGCCTCCTAGTGGGCACAAAAGGACAGCCAAGCAATGTCGAACACATTGGGATACTTTAAAGAGAGAGATCACAAAGTTTGGTGAGTTATATTCTAAAGCTAGAAGTACCTTCACTGGTGGGTATTCTGATGATATGGTAATGGAGAAAACCTGTGAGTGGTACAAAAGTCGCAACAAATAGAAACCTTTCAATTTTGAGTATATGTGGAGAGATATCAAAGATCAACCTAAATGGCGTTTAGTCATTGAAGAGGGTAGCAACAATAAGAGAAATAAAATTTCTGAAACGAGAGCATATACTTCATCATCCAACCAAGACACTGAAGAAGAAACTATGAGCAAAGGGAAGTGTCCTGAGGGGCAAAAGGCAGCGAAAGCAAGGCAAAAAGGAAAAGGTGTTCCACCATCTCCTTTGGGGCACTAGCTAATATTATGCATGCATGTATTATTTTGCACAACATGATAGTCGAGGATGAGAGAGATTCCTATGGGTTACCCGATGACAACACATATGAACAATCACAATTTTCTGCACAAATGACAAGACTTGCCCAGGGGCTAATCCATGGATTTACAGAGGTCCTACAACAAGACACAAACATCTGTGATCGAACAACCCATCGACGTCTCAAGACTGATTTGATGGATCACATATGGCAAAAATCTTGTGATCAGCCACAACAAAACTAAGCTACTAGTGTTGTTTCTTATCCAATGTACTCAGCCATACTACTATCCAATGTTTACTTTTAGTTACTTTTATTAGCAACCCGTTGGTTATTTAAAACATAAAAAATATGCACAATATGCATGTCAAGGATAACTCGTACAATCAACTATGCTAGAACCAGGAACCACCGCTCGGGGGCTGTAATCTGTTGTTGTGATAGTCTTCATGATTACGAAGCTCAATATGAAATTGTTTCGCACAATATGTTGTTACTTCAGCTCCTGTGATAGAACATAAACAAAAGTTATGAACACTACCAGCTGAGCATTCATATGTATCATAGGAAATATAGGATACAAAAGACAGTCAACACCTTGCATATATAAACATATCGAAGAAAATGGGTCAACATGTGAATCTCTGATTATACCCACAATTATCATGATCATTTATATTAACTTTCATCCATGAAATGTTATATCCCTCACAAATCAAAATGGCTATGTTTGTGTAGTTAAAGTTATCCCTGAAGGTGGTCCATAGGAAACTGATTAACTAAGTTGGTTTATTATCCTGAACTACAACATCTTAATTAATTGAAAATGACAGATAAAAATTACAATGTAAATGGTAAAAAGTCCAGAACATGCATACATACAAACTCATGTTATAGAAGATGCCTGAATTTTGAATTAGGAACAGCAACAAGAACGAGATGAACACATTAAAAGATTCAGAAACTGGCAATTCCGAATTAAATGAAAACAGAACAAACTAATCCAGCCGAGAATATATCATCCAAATTTTCACGTGCACACTGGTAGCATCAAGAACAAGAGAAGAAAGCAATAGATACAAATGGTATGATGAAAACCACCGTGTTCCTAGGAGCAGGAAGCTTCAGTGCTCATCAACCTCCCACTCTGAGAAAACCTACAACAACACAGAAAAAAGAATCATAGTGCGGTAAAACCATGGCAAGGTTCGGATGCCGAAACACCTCACAGTTCTTCCAACCAAGAATGTAGGAAAAATAACCATAGTGCGGTAAAACCTTGGTAAGTTTCGGGAAATCCGCGAACGAGACAGCCACGAATCCAACACCAACACCAGACAACACCAAGAGACCAAGATCGACAGAGAGGGAGACAAATCATACTACCGCTTTGGGGGCGGAGGAAGAAGGCCCACAAGCCATTGTCTGCAAGTGGCGAGGAGGCGTCGGGTGCGGCAGGCTAGAAGGCGCGGCATTAGCGGGACCAAGCAGGTGCAGGATCTGGGTGAGCATGTCGATCGGGATGGCGTTGAGCGCGCCAAGCGAGCCAAACTCACCAGTCGGTGACGGGGCAGGGATCAGTGGAATTGGGGATCTGGTCACGCGTGAACAGAGTTCTCGGTGGTTGAGGATGGATAATTTTTTATTTTTGTCAGCTTGACAGCTTTATGTCACCAAGTGTTCTTAAATATTGTGAAGCTGAACACAACTATTGTCATCTATAATGGGTCCCACTTTTACTGCTATCTAACATATTCACATTGTGGTTGCCCTAAGATGTTGTTTGGTTCTTTAGTACAAAAGTTTAGTCCCGTCACATCAGATATTTAGATTCTATTTTAGAGTATTAAATGTAGACTATTTATAAAACTCAATCATAATCAGTGGATTATTCACGAGACGAATCTAATGAGCATAATTATGTCATGATTTGACAATGTGATGCTACAGTAAAAATTTGTTGATCATGGATTAATTAGGCTTAATAAATTCGTCTCATAAATAATCCTCTAATTCTGTAATTATTTTATAATTAATTCACGTTTAATCCTTCAAATTCATGTTCAAACATCTAATGTGATATGAACTAAACTTTAGTCCACGAAACCAAACAAATACTAATTAACATCTATCACATCGGATATTCGAATACTAATTAAAATGACTAAATATGAGCTAATTATAAAATCAATTACAAAATCCCTAGGTTAATTCACGAGACGAATATATTAAACCTAATTAATCCATGATTTAACAATGTGGTGCTACAGTAAACATATGTTAATGATGGAATAATTATGCTTAATAAATTCGTCTCGTGAATTAGTCTAATGATTCTGCAATTAATTTTTTAATTAACTCATGTTTAGTAATAATTATCACCCGAACATTTCCCTGCAATATAGGGGCTAAAGTTTAGTAAACGAGGGGGCCGCTTAATCTCGCAAAAGGTGTTTTGTCACTTCTGTCCCATCGATCTTCACTCAACAACGAGAAACCTCGAGGAAGGGCAGCCACCTTGCTGCACGTAACAAGGCTGCAGTGCGAACACCATATACATGAGTTATGGGATCGGAACCAAGAGTCCAAGACCCCGAGTCGCCGAGATGGACCCACGTTTTCCCCGTCGCACGATACTCCAGGCCTGATCCCATGAGCGCCGGCCCCGCACACCTTATCAATCGATGTCAGCTGACTGCTGGTGCCCGTCTGTGGCCGTGCGTACGTGTGTGTTACTGTCGACATCGACGCGTAAGGATTAGAATTTTCAATTTTAATTTTGATACTTATTCTGATAATTGTTGATACTTTTTAAAAAACTATAAAATTGTAAAAAATTCATTGAACATGAGCCTTACGTAAATATTTCGATGATACCTCGGACGGCAACTATTCGGTATCTCGAGAAATTATACGGAAAAACAGTACTATCGAATTTGGTAGAGACCTGCTTCGATTTTGCATTTTTTTAGTCCATTGATTGCGGCTGGGGTGGCTAATGCAAGAACAGATCTCGTTAATTAACAACTAATAATCTTGGCACAGTTCTCTACAGGTACACGTTAATAAACGTCCCGGCGGCTGATCTGATGAACAAGCAGATAATATGCACGCCAACGATGGAGCACAGCTGAAAAAATATTTCATCTTGCGATGTTGTAAACTACAAATACGCTGTGTATACGTATAACTGAGACCTCTTTTTCTTCTTCAAAGGCTCAAAGCATTTCAATCCCAAATAAAGTAGATTAATATACTTGAGACCGAAGCATATTACTCCACTGTCCAGGTCAAACAGGACAAAGCTGTCCACACATATCCATGCATCCATCAATCTGACCTTTATTTCCAGCCTATATGCGGTTAATTAAAGTGATCTGAACAACGTGTTCATCGACCTGCCGGTGACGACGATGGAGCCCTCGAGCTGATGGCTCAATGGGGACGTAACCATCAGCCAGTCCATCGTATCAGGACAGCAAAGTTCACTATTCAGAAGAAAAGCAGAGGAAAACGCCTTAAAATGACCGAGAGAGAAGACCTGGAAATTCGACACCTCGCCGGGAGAGGGTAGCTCGCCGATTGGCCGCGCGTCCGCTTGGATGAACAGCCATGCCGCCGTAGCAGCAGCAGCAGCAGCAGCGAGCAGCCACCAGTTTACGTACTTACCTCGCCACGAGGACGAGGAGGCTGGGTCGTTGATAGTTCAGGGCTCTCTCCATCTCCGTCGCCATGATCACGATGAGACGCTTGTCCATTGTCCGGCTCTACGTTCTTTTTCTTTTTTATGGCCCAAGTTATTCCATGCTTTGAAAGGTCAATATATGGGCAAGCAGGTCCCTTTCATACTCTTTAAGTTTAGTTTGGAGGAGAATTTTATAGTCTTATGGGTAATTTGCGAAAAATGTTGCGGAATTCAGTAGAGAATCATGTTTTTTACAGATTCAACTCCTCTATACAAAAAATGAATTGATTCTATCTGATTCACTTCAGATTTTGAGAAAAAAAACGTTTGGTACAGATTCTCGTGATTCTCAACTGAATCAGGTAGGAGAATCCCTACCAAACGGGGCCTTAATGCGTATAAAAAGTACCATAATTTTTAATGTTAATTTTGATACTTATTTTAAATAATAAGAGATATCAAAATTAACGTCTATCTTTCAGTACCTCCTCAACGACCATAAACTCACTTTATTTAAGAACTTACAAATTTTATAAGTTTTTACTATACAAAGTTCTCTCGTATTCTCCAAAGTTCCTTTGAATACATTAATTTTATAGGATTTTCGCATAAAGTACTTTAGTCTCTATAAACAAACCTTCAAATTTCCTTTGAACTAGTCTCAAATCTTTTTCTTAAAAAAAACTAAATCTTGTTCCGTCTTCATTTGATCTACTCCATAGCGAAATTCAATACCCCCTCGTTTTTCATCCCCTGAATTATCTTTGTAATTTTTCGCTGCCTCTTTAGGCCTCTTTGGGAGGCTGGGAAAAAATTTCTAGGGAAAATAATTACAAGGGGATTTTTTGAATGATATATCATCCCCTCCATTTCCCTAGGGAAAAGTCCTGATTAGTATATATTCCCAGCTACTGTTTTGAACTAAGGGGATAAAAAATCCAGGGAATAAAACAAATATAACACCAAACTTACTTAAATACTAACACCAAAGGTTGACAAACTGAATAATACTTAAAATAAGCGTGTGATAGGATACATGTCTTCAAAGAAGGAAGCAAGGTAGATACATGTGCAAAGAAATTTTGCCAATATTTTTCTAAAGGGCAACAACAAGTCATAATGGTAAAAAGAATCATGAACTAATTAGTTGTAAATACTCACCAAATGCCAAGATGGGTGTTCACATTTTCATATATTGCAGTCCCAGTCAAGTTCTTGTTCTCCTTGCACCATTTGTTAGCATAGCAAATCAGAATACCACAAAGATGCTCATGCTCCCATACTCCTACTGGTAAATCAAAAATAAACCGACCAGCATTCATATTTTGGATGACATATAACTATTTCATTTCTTTTTGTTCATGATCCATTTCTTTTTGTTCATGATCCATGTATACTAACTGAACATGTACATTACTTTTTCCCGTGGGCTGAATTTCCTCGAAATGGGCCGGGATTCTGGTGGATCCCGGGCTACCAAAGAAGTCCTTAGGGCCTGTTTGGAATTTCAAATCCTGGCCCATCCACAAGGAATGGGATGGGATTTGGGGTTCGCAAATAAGCCCTTAATGTATATACACAGTAGAGGCCTCTTTTTTGGAGTCAAAATATTAAAATTCAATAGTTGCCTTACTTGTTCAAAATTCAATAGTAAAACTAAATCGAGCCTTGGAGCTAATGGTTCAAAATTCAATAGTAAGTATGATAATACTCAATAGTGCAAGTTGCTTCTTTGTTTTATCCTTTTAAAAAGTACTCTCTCAATCTTAAAATATGGTAACCTTTAGACTTTAGTGTTTGTATATATATAAAGAAGA
The DNA here is from genome assembly GCA_019279435.1 of Zizania palustris. NCBI lineage: Eukaryota > Viridiplantae > Streptophyta > Magnoliopsida > Poales > Poaceae > Zizania > Zizania palustris. Next base: position 20,200,032 of record JAAALK010000287.1, on the reverse strand, counting down.
TATAAAAAATCATAATAAACCTCATCAAAGGGTGAGTGTAGAACAACTCTAGCAGTACCATTCAAATCATAACTCTTATTTTTGATTTGAGGGCTTTCACTATTTTTGATATGTGTTGTTTTTTGGATTCTACTCTAGTAGTAGCTTTCAAAACAGAGCTTTTATTTTTAATTTCTACCACTTCTTTACACACTATTCACATGTATTTTATGAAAGAATAATGCATAATAAATTATTTATTGTTTAATAATAAATGACTATTGTTGGGGGAAATTGCTTCACTTTCAGGACATAGATATTAATAACTCAAAGAATTACTAAGCTTCGGAGCTGATAAGCTCTTACTCAAAGATGGAGACGTTAAGCCGGAGGGTTCCTCGATCTGAAGTCCGGAGAAGCCCTCCGCAAAATACAAGACTTCGAAGCAGAGCGACAAGATTGATAAGATGTTTGGCTTATCCATCTGTCCCGAATAACTTTACTCTTTTAACCCTACTCAGGGTACCAAATAATTTCTACTATGTCGGTTGTAATCTAGGGGTAAATAGGTCTTTTCCTTAGACTTATTTGCCTATAAATACCCCCTCTCTACCCTGTAACAGGCATCGAATACTCAGCTATTCAATACACTTATTCGAACTGCTTAAGCTATTATCCAATTCGGAGGCTTGAGACAGTTCTTAAGCACGAACTCACTGTTTGTCCGTTCTTGATATAAGAGAACCTGTTAGCGTAAACTTTTGCGCCAACAGTTGGCGCCGTCCGTGGGGAACCAAGTTCTAGAAGCTTGTTCTCTACTGCTGACTACACTTCGAAGAGCACTTACGGAGGGAGCCTCGGAGTCCCAAGATTTCGCGCACCCTTCGGTAAGGGGCTTCTTAGTGTGGTTCAAAGGTCTTTCCTCGCCTTCCCAAACCAATCGAAGTCTTCGATCTTCGGACCTCTCCGTTGCTAGCTATGCCTCCAAAGCAAAGCCAAGCCTCGGGTCCTCTCCGAAGGTCCCCTCGAACCAACGGGGCCGGACCCTCAGCTGTTCCAACAATTCCCGAGGGTGCCGTTGGGCGCCGAGTGCCCAGGGGCCCTCGAGCTCCTCCTACGGTGCTCCGAACTAATTACGTCAGTTCTCAAGACCCGGAGCTACCCTCCGACGAAGACGAAGACCTTCCTGGAACCGAAGCTACTCAATTAGCAAGGCTTCAGGAGGAAGTAGCTAGGTGGAGGCAAGAGGCCGCCGATCGCCTCCGCACCCAAGCCTCCACCGAGACTCCAGAAGGGCCCCAAGACGGTGGTGCGCGCAACCTTCCCGAAGTTGTTCAAGTCCCGGAGGAGGCTGAGAACGCATCTTTTGATGATGAGTCTCCGCTACATTCGGACTTGCAAAGAGTGCCCTTTGATCCCAAGTTCAAGGCCTCGAAGTTGCACAAGTACTCCGGCGGGTCAGACCCCGGAGAGTTTGCTCGTTCATATGCCCTGGCGATAGAAGCAAGCGGAGGGGTGCGCAACACGATGGCGACGTGTTTCCCCCTCGTTCTCGAAGGCGTGGCGCTCCGATGGTTCTGGTCCCTGAAGCCAGGATCGATCAGGTCTTGGGAGCAGTTGAAGAAGAAGTTTGTGAGCAACTTCCAGGGTACCTTTGTGGCCCCGATGTCCACAGGGAGTTTGTTCCAGGTGAAGCTGCGGGCGGGAGAAACACTCCGAGAGTACTTCACGCGCTTAGCCCACACCAAGTCACAGATTAAGGGCATGTCTACCTCTTCGGTAGTCGACGCTGCCCGTGAAGGGGTGCTAAACCCCGACCTCCTCAGCAAGCTCCATCGGAAGCCGATGACATCTGTGGCACAGCTGATGGCATACTTCGAACAGTATGCCAAGGTGGAGGAAGGTTGTCTTCGGCGAGCCAGAGCACCCGCACCTACCCTCCGAGAAGTTAAGACGGAGCCAGAAGCCTCAACTCCTCTACAACCCCCTCAAGATAGCCGCTTCAACGAGCACATGCGAGGGAAGAAACATTTCCGTTTGGAGGTCCTAAGCATTTGCACCCTCCGTTCCAAAGGCACCTGCCAGTTATCAGCAGGCGCAGAACTTCAAGGCTGGAGCACCGAAGCCTCAAGAGAGAGCCCCTAGCAGGCGCCAGAGTTTTTTCTGCTGCGTGCATGGCGATAATAGAAGCCATGACACAAAGGATTGCAAGGCAGTGTTGGCCCTTCGGGGCGATTACCTTGGGCGAACTACTGGGCGGGGTACTTTGGATCGAGCCCCACCAGCGGCACGGTTGGAGCCTGTGCAAATTGTGGCCCGAGCCGGTGTCCCCGAAGCCCCCATGCGACTTCTGGTGGCCAACATTATGCCACCACCGAAGCAGGAAGACCCTCAGGACCGCGGCAAACGAGTGGTCCTGCCCATCTCCGGAGGGGGGACCCTCGGAAGCATGTCCAAAAGGCAGCGACGCGAATACGTTCGTGAGGTTGGGCACATTGGGACTTCAAGCTCCGTAGAGGGGATGCTGGAGTGGTCTCATGTGCCCATCTCGTTTACTGCCAGTGATGCCGCGGGGGTAAAGTTTCCCCATGCTGACCCCTTGGTCATTTCCGCAGACATAGCAGGGGTGGAAGTCCGAAGGATCCTGGTGGACGGCGGAAGCTCCGCAGACATACTTTTCGTCCAGGCCTTCGATCAAATATGCATATCTCGGAAGCATCTACTTCTAGCGGCCCGGCCACTACAAGGGTTTTTAGGACCGCCTCTCGATGCCCTCGGCCAGATAGGCCTTGAGGTTGCTTTCGGAGAGGGGCCTTTGGCCAGGGTAGAAGAGGTGATCTTCGACGTTGTCGACGCCCCCTATGCTTACAACGCAATCTTCGGCCGAGGGATGCTAAACCAGTTTGGGGCTATAGCGCACCACAATTATCTTTGTCTCAAAATGCCTACGCAAGGTGGAGTACTTACTATTTCAGGAGACCAAGCTATAGCCCGGAGAACGGAGTATGGGCACGGACATCCGTTGGATCCCCAGCAAGTGCACAACGTGGTGGAGGGCACGGAAGAGGTACCGGAGGCTTCAAACCCTTCAAAGGGGCTCTCCCTCAAGCCAAGCCTGGAAGGTGATGTTGAGACAAGGATAATTTCAAAAGATGGCAAAGAATATCTAGTACAGTTCGGCAAAGGGCTATCCCTGGAGATAGCTGTCTCATTGGAAGAAGTCGTCAAGCAAAATCTGGACGTCTTTGCCTAGACCGACGAAGGCATCACCGGGGTTGATCGGAGCATCATCGAGCATAGCCTGCTCGTCAACCCGAAGGCTAGGCCAGTACGCCAGGGGCTCCGCAAGCTGTCCATAGAAAGAGCAAGCATCGCCAAAGCCGAAGTAGAAAAATTGTTAAGGGTTGGCATCATCAGGGAGGTAGCCCATACCGAGTGGTTGGCTAACCCTGTTTTTGTAAGGAAGAAGGACTCGAACAAATGACGCATGTGTATTGACTTTACTTCATTAAATAAAGCATGCCCGCGAGACCCCTACCCGATGCCCCGAATAGACCAACTGGTGGACTCCACAACCGGCTCCGAATTACTAAGCTTCCTCGATGCTTACTCCGGGTATCATCAAGTCTGGCTGAAGCGCAAAGACGAAGCCAAGACAAGATTCATAACTCCTTCCGGAGTATTTTGTTATGTAAGAATGCCTTTTGGCTTGCAGAATGTCGGAGCCACTTTTTCACGTTTAATAGCTAAGGCTCTAGGTCACCAAATAGGCCGAAATGTCGAAGCCTATATGGATGACATTGTAATAAAATTGCTCAAAAGCACAAACATAGCCTAGACCTAGCTGAAAAGTTTGAGAGCCTCCGAACATGTGGAGTACGCCTCAACCCAGAAAAATGTATATTCAGAGCACGAGCAGGGAAACTGTTAGGGTACTTAGTTTCGAGCAGGGGAATCGAAGCTAGCCTAATGCAGATCAGTGCACTACAAAGAATGGTTCCGCCAGGGAATTTGAAGCAGGTCCAGAAGCTGGCAGGAAGGCTCACAGCCATTAGCAGATTCCTGGCCAGGTCAGCAGAACGAAGCCTCCCAATTTTCAAAGCCCTAAAGGGGTCCGAAAGCTTTAGTTGGACACCGGAGTGCCAGAAGAGCTTTGATGATATAAAAGCATACCTCGAAAGCCTGGCAACACTTACTGTGCCCCTCCCAGAAGAAACACTCCTCCTTTATCTTGCAGCAACAGGCTCCGCAGTAAGTGCAGTACTGGTCCGAGAAGTTGAGCTTAAGGGAAAGCTGGTGCAGAACCCAGTTTATTTTGTTTCAGAAGCTTTGTCTGGAGACAAGATAAGATACTTCGAGCTCGAAAAATTTGCTTATGCCCTGGTAATGGCCTCGCGAAAGCTAAGGCATTATTTTTTGGCGCATAACCTAATTGTTCCTACCTCGTATCCTCTTGGTGATATGCTCCACAACAAAGACTCTACGGGTAGGATTGGAAAATGGGCTGTCGAGCTAGCCCCCTTCGGAATCTCCTTCACGACAAGAACAACTATCAAATCCATCCTAAATCATAGCTGACTTCGTAGCAGAGTGGACTCCATCTACAGTTTGGGCTCCGGAGGAGCCCTCCGAAGGTGTATGGACAATATTTTCTGACGGAGCTTATCAGGCATCTGGTGCCGGAGCTGGCACAGTCATAATATCACCGTCAGCGCAAAAGGCCATGTATTCTGTGAGGCTCAACTTTAAGACCACCAATAACATCGCAGAATACGAAGGGGTCCTGCTAGGCCTCCGAAAGGCAAAGGCACTGGGAGTAGCAAGGATAATAATTAAGACAGATTCCCAAGTCATCGCAAGGCATGTTGATAAGAGCTTCAAGCAAAGAACCCGCACCTAGCGCAATATCTTGAAGAGATCCGCAAGGCTGAAGCAGCATTCAAAGGATTCTCTGTTCGGAGCATCCCTCGGGCAGATAATCAGCTCGCCGATATTCTGGCAAAAGCTGCAGCCGGGGCGGTGGACCTCCCGGAGGGTGCTTTTTATGAAGAACTAATGAAACCTGTAGCTAGTCAATTACCCTCCGTAGAAATACTGTGCATTCCGGCTACAGATTGGCGGGCTCCGATTATGAATACATTGCTAGGTAGCATAGATTCTTCAGAAGGTCCGGATGCCCGAAGATTGCAAGCAAGGGCTCAAAACTACAAGCTTGTCAACGAAATATTGTACAAAGCTGGCGTGTGTTCCCCTCTACTCCGATGCATCTCCCAACCCGAAGGCCAAGACATACTTCGGGAGATTCACGAAGGTTTGTGCGGAAGTCATCTGGCCCCTCGTGCTCTAGCAGGCAAGACACTTCGGCAGGGGCTTTATTGGCCAACAATTGTGAGAGATGCAGAGGAGTTGGTTAGAACATGCCAAGGATGCCAATGGATGGGCAGACGAAGCCACTGTCCGCCAGTTCAACTTCAAGTTATTGCCCCAGTGTGGCCAATGGCTCGGTGGGGCATGGACCTCATAGGCCCTTTTCCAATGGCAAAGGGCAGCTTAAAGTTTGCGGTAGTAGCAATTTAATATTTTTCAAAATAGGTTGAAGCGGAGCCATTGATTGTTATTACTTCGAGGAATGTGCAAAAATTTTCTGGCAAAACATTATATGCAGGTTCAGAGTGCCAAGGGAGTTGACAGTGGATAATGGAACCCAGTTCGAAGCTGACACATTCAAAGAATTTATGACGAACTGGGCTTTAAGTTGTGCTTCGCTGCAGTACGCCATCCACAGTCCAACGGAGCGGTTGAGCGGGCCAATGGGAACATCCTCTCCAGTCTGAATCGACGAATTGTGGGGTTGGCCAAGGGTTTGTGGGTCGAAGAGCTTCCCAAGATCTTGTGGTCCATTCGAACCACTCAAGCCAGATCCACATGCTTTACCTCATTTAGACTGCTATTCGGAGATGAGGCCATGACTCCTACGGAGCTCAAAGTTGGATCCCTTCATGTAGTGCAGCCCGGAGATGAAGAGGAAAGAAACACTTCGCTGGACTTGTCAGAAGAAACAAGGCTTCGAGCTGTCGCCAATCTGACCAAGTACCAAGGCCAAACAAAAACATGGTATGACCCAAAGATAAAGCTGAATGAGCTTAGACCTGGTCATTTAGTTTTGCGAAGTGTAATAGCTCCGGGGAAGCTAGGAAATAAATGGGAAGGACCATATGTTATCCTACGCTCAGGACGCCCCGGATCGTTTAAATTAGCTAGTTTAGAAGGGGAAGAGTTGAAACATGCATGGCATGCGGAGCACCTTAAGCGTTATTACGCTTAAGGGCTCCTTGTAATCACTTGTAAAGCTTTCCTTTTCTAAATAAAGTGAAGGGTCGAATTTTGTTTGCTCTTCGAATATCCCTTACTCCCGATGGACGCATCGGGAGGACGAAGATGCTTGCGGAGTCAAGCATCTTTCGCAAGACCCGGGCAACAGCCTACGAACCATCGGTTCAGGGGCTTCGCTGCCATCCTACAGATTCTAGGCTCCGGCTTGTTAGGATCGGTAGAAGAGTCTAAGGACTTAAAAAAACAGATTTCTGGCCTCCGGGTACGAAGTATCTGTAAAAGAGCCGAAGGTGGCCACCCTACGGATTCTAGGCTCCGACTTGTTAGGATTCGTAGAAGAGTTTAAGGACTTTAAAAAAACAGATTTCCGGCCTCCGGGTACGAAGTATCTGTAAAAGAGCCGAAGGTGGCCATCCTACGGATTCCAGGCTCTGGCTTGTTAGGATCCGTAGAAGAGTCTAAGGACTTTGAAAAAAAACAGATTTCCGGCATCCGGGTACGAAGTATCTGTAAAAGAGCCGAAGGTGGCCACCCTTCGGATTCCAAGCTCCGGCTTGTTAGGGTCCGTAGAAGAGTCCAAGGACTTTAAAATTAAACAGATCTCTAGCCTACGGGTTCGAATGATCTATAAAAGAGTCGAAGGTGACCAAGTAATAAGGTCTCGAGGCCCCGGCCAACGAGACACTTTAAAAAAAATCATCAAAAGTCCTAAGAGACAAGTATAAAACCCTATAAAGGTAGATCCAACTTCGAAACCTACGAGGTAATAATACAGAAGTATGTTCGAAGAACCCTATGAAAAGGTAAAGTACGAATGTCAAGTGTGATACGAAGCATCGGGTTGTTCGACGCATCATTGTGTCTGGCGAACCTATTTGCACTACAAAGGATCCACCACCCACAAGGAGGGGTAGGAGGGTAAAGAGCAAACAAGATACTTTCGGGGCAATTCACATTAATTCATCGTACTTATACATTAGGAGAAGTTTTGGTCCAAGCCTAGGAAAAGCGAAGACCCTGTCGGCCTCTGGAGCTACCCGTCCGGCTACTCTGTCCTTCGGAGCTCGAAGCTGCCGGTTTGGTCCTTTTCATTCGAGCGCTTCTCTTCTTCTTCGAGGCTCACAGTTCCTTTTGCTCCTATTGAAGCTTGGCCCAGGTCAGAAGCCTTTCGGAGTTAGCTTCCGTAGGGTCTTTGGCCTGGTACTCCGAGTCAGACCAATTCTCTTTCTCCTCTTCCTTGATATAAGTTAAGACCTCTTGAAAAACTTCGAGGGTTATCTCCCTTTGTCTCCACGAGGAACAGAGAAGCGATAACGGCGGTAGGGCCTTAGGCTCTCGAGGCTTGCCCATTCCGTCCGGAGCCCTTCGGTAAAATCCAGTATTTCGAGGTCAGGGTTCGAAGGGAGTGACAAAACCTAAAAGAACAAAACACTCAAACAAGCTCTTCGTTTATAACTTTTAATTAATGAAAGGGGCTTTACAAGATTTTGTATACATGAGTACCCTAAGAGCTAGACCTGCGGGTCGGTTGGTGGAGCAGGAGGTGTCGGAGCTAGCGAGGCTGGAAGCGGTGGCCTTGTTTGTGCCTGCTTCTGCCGACGGGCCTCGTCGATCCAAGCTTTGGCCGCAGCCTTGTGATCCGTCTTCCAAATCGACCGGAAGGCTTCCCAGGCCAAGGCTACGTCCGAAGATGGGTGCAGCAGGTCTTCGGAGGCAAAGCTTCCGGGGGTCGAACCCCCGACTGGAGCAAGGGGGATCTGAAGGGCTTCGAGGTGGCGAAGAACTTCAATGCCGGCACACTGACCGGAGATCTCTCCGTACCGGATGCCGGAGTTCATCATCAACGACGCCGCCACTTGGATCCTCTTCAGCTTCCGATCGAGAGATTCGCTGGCCGCCACAGAAGACGAAGGGCACATAGTGCCAAAAAATTCCAAGGTACCCTGAAGGGCGTCCAAGGTACGTTCTGCCGCACTAGCGTTCTTCTTCTCCGCTACCTCCAGCCCCGCAGCAGTAGCAGACACTTCGACCACTTGGAGCAGCAAGGAGCTCTTCTGGGCCATCACTTGATTAAGGGCTCCTTGGAGGTCCACCAGCTGGGCGCTCGAAGTGGCCGCCGATTGCCGGAGCCTTTCAACCTCCGCTCGAAGAAATACGCGCTCGACTTCAGCCTCTTGGGCCGAAGTACGGAGCGCGTCGTTGTCTTTCCTCGCTATTCGGAGGGCTTCGTCGGCCGCAGCTCTAGCCCTCCGTTCCTCGAAGGCTTCCTCCTCCAACCGAAGGGATCTTTCGTTGGAGCCTTTGAGGGCGGATTGGAGGGTGATAACCTTCCTTTTGAGTCGATTGGTTTCGACTTCATTGGAAGTCGCTACCGCTCTAGCAAGGACGAATTGCTGCAGAGAAAAAAAGAACAAGTAAGTACCAAGTATTTACAATTACTAATTATAAATGGTTGTGGTGCTTTTCATACCTGAAGGGCAGCCCTTTCAAGGGCCATGTTGAGCGCCGGAGCCCTAGCTTCGCTCAGAGCAGAGACCATGTCCGAATTGGCAATGTCCTGGCTCTTCTCCGCCAAAGGCTCCAGGAGCGCTCAGAGGCCTGTCCGGTGCTCCAGGAACGGAGCCAGCAAAGGAAGCCAAGACGAAGCTTGGCGATCATCTGCCGTGGCCTCCTCCTCCGAGTTGCTGGCCGAGGTCGTCGTTGGGCCGGAGGGGAGGCCAAGGCTAGACATACTTTTGCCCCTCCCCGGCACGAAGACAGGCGCATCGGCTAAGGCGGGGGTGGCCCTTTCTTCGACGGCTACCCCTTCGACTGGAGCCGCATCAGCGGGGGTGACCTCGGTCACCGGAGCCGCATCGGCGGGCACGACTTCCGCCACCGGGACTGGAGCGTCCAAGGGAGTCGAGGTGTCCATCGGAACCACGACCCATGAAGAAATTGGGACTTCGGGTGCTGCCGGGGCTTCGTCACCCTTCGAGGTACGTACAGTGTCAAGATATTAGATAAGTGTTTGCGAGCAAAGATTGTTGCAGGTGTCGACCAAGGTAAAAGCTTCATAGTATACCTTCAGAGGACCCATGAGGCAAAATTGTCGGATCCTCCAGAAGTTCATACATCCGGAGGATATCGTCGATATCGTCTCCCGAAGTCCTCTCCGACGTGTTTTCCGCTGGGGGCTCGACTTCCGCCATGATAACCCCGGTTACGGGTGAGTTGGGGGTGGCAGAGTCCGGCTCCAAGTTTATAGTAGCGGGCACAGGGGTGCGTGTCGGGTCTACCTCCGCAACCTCCCGAGCAGAAGTTTCGGCTGGGACTCCCGCCGCATCTTCGTCGCCCTCCAAGAGATAATTCTCGAAGGTCGTTGCCAGTTGGGCATTGGAGTCCTCGGACTCCTCTGAGGCCGAGCTCTGAACGTCCAGGGACGAAGCGGACGAAGCAGGAGCCAGCTGCGGAGGGATCTTCGTCACCTTCTTCTTCTTAGGTGGCGTCTTGCTGGCTTTCTTGGGGGGCTTGGCGACGGCCTTCCTTTCCGAGGGGCTGCTCCGGTCGAGGTAAAGTCTGGTAGAGGAGGGGGCACCATCCCGAGAGCTCCCCACACTATGTTGGAGCGCTCCCAGCTCCCCACCAGCTCCAGCCTCTTCTGTCTTTTAGCCACCATAGGGGCTCTGAGGACCCGTTCGGTGGCCCGAGCTATGTCTTCCGGAGCTAGCGCCAGTGGAGCCGCTAAAAAAGGGTAGCATATTATAAGTATGTTATTTTCATCATCTAACATATTACTGCAGGAGTTAAAGTCTTACCTAGGGTTCGGAGATCACCCTCCGAGGCCTGTTGAAACACTATTGGCCAGTTGGCCCCGAGAGGTGGAATCCGAAGAGCGATGAACTCTTCGGCGAGGTCGCGCATGCTCATGCGGCGCGCCACCAAGGTCAACAGCCCTAGCCGCGTGGAGAGCAGGCTAGGGTTCGAAGCAATCTCCGCCTCCTTTCAGAACCAGATCTCCTGGAGAGGCCCTATGAGGGGGGAGACCTCTCCGACTTCGGCTAGAACCACCGAAGGATCCAGTTGGTGTACCACCGATTGTTGATGGACTTCGCGGGAAAGTGTTGGGCATGCTCCCTCCGCAACTGGAAGTTGACGCTGCTGAAGGCTGTTATCACCTTGGAGTCCCCGGGCCCGTCCTGCGGCTTCGGCTGGCATATAGCTTCGTGGGTGGCGGCGAAGACCTCCGAGCGTCCTTCGCACCCTTCGGCCTGGAGCGCCCACTCGAAGACAGCTAGGCGGGCGACATCATTGAGGGATAATTGAGGTAGTGTTATGTGAAATAGGTCCAGCACCTCTGCCAAGAAGTCAATGGCCGGAAGTCCCAAGCCCGCTTCGAAGAATGCCTCGAAAACCACCACTTCTCCGCTTCGTGGCCTCGGGGTTGATTCCGACCCGGGGACTCGAGTCCTCAGTCCGGTACCCAGCTTTCCTTCCACGGCCACCTCAATAGACTCGGCGGTGCTCGTAGACTGGCCGATGAGGAAGCTCTGAGGAATCTTCTTCTTGGATGGCGGTTCGGAGCTCCCGAGGGTTCTTGGGCCAGGCGTTGCCCGGAGCTCCCGCCATTGATGCCGCAGCCGAGGCTGCCCACGCTTGCCTCTGCGCCAGAGTGCTCGCCGCCGCCGGAACGGTGTGGCTGGTTCTCGCCATTGCTCGGTGGATTGGGAGATTGTGAGAATTGGGGGTTGAAGAAAGTGAATCGCAGGTGCTGAGTACGATAAAAAGTCTTAGGTAACTTCTAATCCTCCTTTTATAACCGTCCGCTGGTTGCTACGCTTCGATCGCATTCACATTGCAGGTTCGACTTCCGCCACTGGCAGGTGGGTCCAGAAAGTGGAACGGCGAGAAACTGTCCTAAATTTCGACCGTTACCTTTTACAGGGCGTAACGGTTACTTGCGCCGTAACGGCTATAATTTAATGGCCCCTCACGACGTTTGGGCTTCGGAGCGGTTCTCTTTCTTACGGAGTGTTCTCACAGCATCGAGAGTTGGAGTCGGGGTCCGAATGCCTTGGACCTGAGATCCTTCGAAAGACTGTAATTTATTCAAAATTTCTCTAAGTCTCAGAATATGAAAATATTCCTTGCGTATACTGCCTCCCTTCTGTACAGGTTAAATTCGGAGAGGCGTATTCGAGGGGCTACTGTTGGGGGAAATTGCTTCACTTTCAGGACTTAGAGATTAATAACTCAAAGACTTAATAAGCTTCGGAGCTGATAAGCTCTTACTCGAAGATGGAGACATTAAGCCGGAGGGTTCCTCGATCTGATGTCCGGAGAAGCCCTCCGCAAAATACAAGGCTTTGAAGCAGAGCGACAAGATTGATAAGATGTTTGGCTTATCCGTCTGTCCCGGATAACTTTACTCTTTTAACCCTACTCATGGTACCAAATAATTTCTACTATGTAGGTTGTAATCTAGGGGTAAATAGGTCTTTTCCTTAGACTTATTTGCCTATAAATACCCCCTCTCTATCCTGTAACAGGCATCGAATACTCAGCTATTCAATACACTTATTCGAACTGCTTAAGCTATTATCTAATTCGGAGGCTTGAGATAGTTCTTAAGCACGAACTCACTGTTTGTCCGTTCTTGATATAAGAGAACCTGTTAGCGTAAACTTTTGCGCCAACAACTATATTGATAATTTTAAATGCAAATATAAATATTCAAATTGAAATATATAAACATGATTATCAATCCCTAGCGATGGGTGGGCCGAGCTGGCTTTAGCGCGTGTGGTAGCAGGCTGTGGGGAGCGTGTACGCCCACGTGGCACGGATGATATCCAAGATAGGGGCTTTCGGGGATGAGAGTGTGGTGACTTTTTTGAGAGTTCTATTTTTGAAAGACAAGTAAGGATATTATTGAACCTTAAATTTTCTCAAGAACTCTTAAAATGAATTTGAGGAATTGGGTAATGACACGCGTTGCTCGTAAATCTCTACTATTATAAAGCGGCTAGTTTTCCGTGTCGTCCGTCCGTAAGTCTCGTACGTGCCTTTCCACTTCCCACAAAAAACCAATCAAAACTTATACCCTATAAAAACCGGTGCTCTAATCCGCGCTGCCATGCAACCGCCTGGCCGTCGCACAAGTGGAGCGCGATGTGCGCCTGCAACCGCCACTGATGTGTGCCCCTGTTCCACCCTCCATGCAACGCGCGCATACATGTGCGCGCAGCAACTTGCGCTTGGCTGCGTGAGAAGAAAAGAGGAAAAAGAAAAAAAGAAGAAAAAGAAAAAGAAGAAAAAAGAAAAAGAATAAAAAATAAAAATAAAAAATAAGAAAAAGAAAATAAAATTGTATTTATATTTTAGTCTTTTAATTTATGTATTTTGCGCGGAAGTAAAAATTCTTAGATTTCTGAAAAATTATATAGAAACATGAATTTTGCGCAAAAACTCTATTATAAAATAAGATTCTGTTGCAAAGCACATACCTCTAACTAGTACTTTAGATGTAAGCGTTCTCGGACGAAAAATAGCGTCACGCCACGTGTTACGATGACAGCCGTCAGATATCCATCCGACGGTTGTCTGGGGCAAGTGTGTTATCCACGAGATCACGATCCATATCTTGGATGGGACTAAGTGAAAATACAATTTAATTGGAGGATTCCTCTGTAAAAGATTCAGAAGGCCATGTCACGTGGATCGATCTAGGCCAGCCCATATCGATCGGACGGATCAGAGAGAGCCCAAGTATCACGGGAACGGCTCGCACCCTGTGGCCCACATGGCCGTGTTCACGGGGGACTCTTCTTCTCCCAGCGGCCCGCTCGCGCCGCCACCGCGGTCGCCGGATTCCACCGCCGCTCCACCGTCCGCGTCATCCTCGTCCCTCTGGCGGGAGTTGCTGACTAATATCGAATTTCACACCGGAAAGTGGTTGGTGGGCGGCGGTGAACTGCCATGGCATCGCTGGCCTCTCTCTCCCTCTCCCTCTCCCTCTCCACCGCCCCGGGTCGTCCGCGCAGTGCGGGCTCCGTCACGGCAACGCGGAGACGGCGGATGAATGTTGTGCGGGCGAAGGTGCGGGAGATCTTTATGCCGGCGTTGAGCTCGACGATGACGGAGGGCAGGATCGTCTCCTGGACGGCCGCCGAGGGAGACCGCGTGGCCAAGGGGGATCCCGTGGTGGTCGTCGAGTCCGACAAGGCTGACATGGACGTGGAGACCTTCTACGACGGGATCGTTGCCGTTGTCCTCGTCCCGGCCGGGGAGACCGCTCCCGTCGGAGCACCCATCGCGCTCCTCGCTGAGTCCGAGGAGGAGGTCGCCATCGCACAAGCGCGTGCCCAGGCTCTCCCGAAAGCCACGGACCAAGCAACCCCTCTCCCCCCTGTCGCCGCCGCGGCGCCACCACTTGCCCCTGCTGCGGCGGCGGTGACGGCGCCGACGAAGGCCACCGCCACGCCTCACGCCAAGAAGCTTGCGAAGCAGCACAGAGTGGACATCTCCAAGGTTATCGGCACCGGGCCACACGGCCGCATCACGGGAGCCGACGTTGAGGCGGCCGCTGGTATCAAGCCAAAGCCAAATGCCCCTCAATCTCCACGCTCAGATGCTCACCCTGCGCCTCCAGCGGCGGCCGCAGCCCGGCAATCAGCAGTGCTGCCACCGGTGCCTGGTGCCAGGGTGGTGCCGTTCACGACGATGCAAGCGGCGGTGAGCAGGAACATGGTGGAGAGCATGTCAGTGCCAACGTTCCGAGTCGGTTACGCCGTTTGTACTGATAAGCTCGACGAACTCTATGAAAAGGTGCCATTTTTATACATCCTCTGCATATTGTTGAATTGCATAGATGCTAGTTTGTGGTGCTGGCCATTTTTCTTGTTATGTTTAGTGACTTTTGGTCGAAATGAATTGAATAGGTGAAGTCTAAAGGGGTTACAAAGACATTGTTGCTGGTGAAGGCAGCAGCCATGGCGCTCACTCAGCACCCAGTTGTGAATGCCAGCTGTAGGGATGGAAAGAGCTTCAGTTACAACAGTAGCATCAACATTGCTGTGGCTGTTGCGATCGAAGGTGGCCTTCTTACGCCCGTCTTGGAGGATGCTGATAAGGTACATGCTTATTGCAGTAGCTGTGTTCTGTTAAGAAATGTAGCATTGTTACTTATGAATGTTCAGTGAATGATCTCACAGTTCCAAAAAATTAACATGACAGTTGGATGTATACCTCCTAGCACAAAAGTGGAGAGGCCTGCTCAAGAAAACACGCCTGAAGCAGCTCCAACCAAATGAATACGGTTCAGGTATAGAATATGTTGTATTGGGCCTTGACATTTGTTCATGGAAACCATCGTTACCTGAAGATTTGATGATGTGTAGGGACGTTTACACTGTCTAATCTGGGTATGTTTGGGGTGGATAGATTTGATGCTATCCTTCCACCTGGCCATGTAAGTTTATTTCCTGATTTTCTCACTCTGTATGAATTTTTGATAGAATTGCGTTTGAGCAATATATGAGGACTAAGAACAACCGTTTGCCAATGTTTCAACACAGGGGGCTATCATGGCTGTTGGAGCGTCGAGGCCTACTGTGGTGGCTGACAAAGATGGTTTCTTTAGTATCAAGAATGAAATGCTGGTTAGTTTGCTTTTCACCCTTTGAACAGTCTCTATGCATCGAAGCTCAGCTCATGCTCGATGGCTGTTGTTAGTACTTTGGTCTATGCGTTCAACTCTGAAATCAATGAGCATGATTTCCTACACACGGAAATGGAAGTATAATTTGTCACATTGCAACTGGATCCACAAGTGTGATAATCTATATGCACCTGATTGATTGCACAAGAAGTGCAAAGTCTAGACTTATTAATTTCTGCTTCATGATTCTGTGTCATTATTGAATATTGATGATACCTAGAGGTGCCAACCGGATGTTTTGGTTCTCTGAGTTGGTTCCTGTAATTAATTCATACTAATTTGTTTTTTCATGAATCTATAACAGTTCAATTGTTGACATCATTACTTTAGCATTTACATAAATGTCATACAACTTTTTTTGTGACTTTTATCAATATGTATTGTTTCCTGATTCTGTGTGGACTGTTCTTGCTAATGTGTTAGGGCACCTTTTACCTTGGAGTATTTCACTGCAATACAACATTGTCGTGTTTGATGAATGTGGCAAATTTTCCTTTCAGAAGCACTGCTCTGAATCTTCTGAACTAATCTCGTCCAAACTTTTCCAGGTCAATGTTACTGCTGACCACAGGATTATATATGGTGCTGATCTGGCAGCATTCCTACAAACATTTGCAAAAATCATTGAGGATCCTGAGAGCCTAACATTGTAAGGAAAAAGTTCCTTACAAGTGTTCAATTCAAATTGGAATATGGCTCTAATTTCCATGGTGCATTTGTAAGGCCATTAATTGTAGAATAGTTTGTTATTTTTCAATGTTATTACCATGATACTTTTTACACCTCAAAATAAGTGCCCTCTCATTTAAGTGTCCATACATTTTTTTACTTGAATACAGATACCCTGAGTCCCTGATTCTCCCAGGTAATGATTAGTTTGCAAGTTCCATGTTCTTCCATTCAGGATTATGTTTCCGGCTCGGATCCGGTCAATAATCAACTGCCTTAGATTTTTATTACTGTCTGCAGCAATCAACCTGTTTGATTGTGGATTTGCTTCTTGATAATACACGCGGAGTTTGTGTGTCATACTGTCATTAATTAAGTGAGCACTCCTATGCTCAGATTAACCTTGGTCTCTGATGGTATTGATTCTAGACTGCACCACTGGTTTCACATCCAATACACCACAGCTTATGAGCATGTTGAAATGCAAAATATTACATAGCTGAAAAGTAAAAAGTTGGATTTGTCCTGTTCAAAATTTTACATACCATGTGGATGGACCAGAAATTTGATCTGTTTGTCAAACAGGTACTAAAGGTTTCATCTGCCTTTGTACTGGAATCTAACTTACAATTTCTTAAAAAGAAGAAGAAATTCATAACTTTTTTTTGAACTGGAAGAGATTCAGAACCTAAAACAAACAGCACATCAGTGCAAGGGTACATGGACGTCACAACTCACAAAGCAGTTCAAAGAAGGTACTGGCAAGGTGGGCCACGAAATCAAGGCATGTGGCCGGCTCCCCCCTCGCCGCCGGCCGGCGGCTCGGCCTCCCTGACCTCCAGTATCTCCACTCGGCGGTTGGTCCGCTTCCTGATCTTGATCGCCACGTCCTGCGGGCTGAAGGCGCCGCAGACGCTCACCCTGCCGTGCTTCCTGTCGATCATGTGCCCCTCCAGCTCTGCGCAAAACCAACACCAAGCACATGCAACATCAGCCAGCTTCGGCCATGTCCGTTTCCATGACAAGCGTCACTCAGCTCGAGAGCGACCATGCTTACCTTGCATCTGGAGCAGAGCCCTCCTGATCTTGTGGTAGCACCCGTTGCAGTCGATGTTCATCCTGAGAGTCATGCAGTAGAGCTGCAACACAGCAAGCACAGAGATTCTTGCTCTCATTCTTTCAAGCTTCGAGTTGCTCATGAAAGTAGGAGGATGGCCATGGACGTTACCCTGTAATCCATGGAGAAGAAGCAGCAGCTCAAGCAGCTCCTTCTCGGCGACTGCAGCCACGTACGGTTGAGAAGTGAGAACTGAGAAGAGAGACTGAATGAGGGCTCAGAACTTCAGAGTTCAGAGCCTCAAAAGAGTCCCGAAAAAAGTATGGAGCTGGCCGGATTCTTTCTCTGCTTTGATTTGTGCTTACTGCTTAAGCTTGCCTCTTTGACTCTTTTTCGTTGTTGCTGCATGACTTGATTCATTTCATTTTCCTGTGGGATCGGCGCGCGTTGTCAGAATTGGATTCTCGCAGCCTGGCTACCATGCATCTTCAGCCTGAACCCAGGGCCTGTAGACATGGACTCAGTTAAAGAATTGCACAGTGTGATCATACAGATATGCTTTTCCATCAACTTTCGTACTTTATTTTTAAAAGTGCAGATTCTTACCATGAATTTGACATTTTACCTTGTGCTTTGTTAGAACTCGGACTGATAAGCATGATGTTCTGACTGGGATTTGAGATTTGTATGCAACAAATTGAGAGGTAAAAGCAGTGAAAATTACAGTGTTTCAAGGAGATTTTTCATCTGAAAAGAACAAAGAATGCAGCTAATGCATGGATACATTTTTCATCAGACAACCTGTAAAAAAATGCACTTTATAATCCACATGCAAATATATGTGTAAAAAAAGTACACTTTATAACCTGTAAAAATGTTTCTCTTCACAGTATTAGAAATTCAGCAATTACTATCAAGTGTAAAGTTGCAGACCTTGACAAGATGAACTAACTGGCCAGTTTTATCAGGAAACTATGATCAGATTATTTTACCAGTAAAACTCTGTTTTGGGTGAACCACCAAGGCAACATAGCCTCTCTGCTACTTAGCTTTATTCATTTCAATTTCACAAAGATATCTCTCTATCCATCAAGAGAACAATGCACAAAATCTCCATAAATGAGATGTTACAAGGGGATGGTGAAGATGGTATAAGAGCATCTTCAAAAATCTCTCTATTTTTCACTCTCCATTTATTCATTTAGTTAACTCTTTAAAAAGATTCCTCGGACATTCTATTCTCAACTCTCTAAATAATTTACTTTTCTTTTTAAAATCTCAAAATATTTTCAAAAATTGATTTCTTTTTTTTAAAAAAATATCAGTTATAAAATTTACAATTTTTTAAAAATTCTTTTATTTCTTTTTCTCTTTTTTATTTTATTTTTATTTTCTTCCTTCTCTTTTCTTTTTCTTCCTTATCTTTTCTTTCGCTTTCCTCCCTTTCTTTCTTTTGTTTTCTTTTCCTGCCGAGGCACTAGGCGATGCAGCGCCGGCTTGTGCCTGTGCATCGAGCGGTGAAGTTGCGGTAGGTCGATGCCGATGACGGGTGGCAGTCCGGCACCGACGACGGGCCGTTGGTCGATGCCGCTGCCAACGGGATGGAGATCGCCCCTTTCGAAGTCGAAATAAGTCTACTCGTCACCCTCTCGTATATTGTAGATTGATTATTTAACCCTTTAACTTAATAAACATGTGTTTAACTTTCTAGCCTTTTAAATACCGTTTACTTAACCCTCTAAGATTGTTTTGTAAAGTAGTTTTGTACTGCTGAAGTGTTATGTTAGACAAGATTGCCACATTTGTTACACGCTCCTACATAAAAAATAACAACAATGTATCATAGAATTCACGTTCACTCAACTAGTGCCTCGTTTATTTCGGTGTCGTCTCCTCCCTCCCTCTTCAGCTAGACAAACGACAAGCTAATGATAGGGAATAAATTATTCGATTGCACATGAGTTGAAGGTAATTTTCCACACCTAGTAGTTGTTTTTTTTTCTGATCACGTTGTGTTAAAGAACAAAAAAGCGAAAATTAGAGCTTTAAAAGTTGTATAAAAACAAGTAATGACAAGATGAGGTGGAAATTGTTCCGCACTGTATTCATGGGATAAGAAAAAAATATTGTCTAATGTGGCATGCCAGGAGGACAAAATCACTTTGCAAAACCACCCTAAGAGTTAAAGTAAATGGTATTTAAAATAGTAGGTGGTTAAACAAGTAGTTTATTAGGTTAGAGGGTTAAGTAATCAACCAACAATACGTGAGGGGTTATGCCGATTTATTCCTTTGAAGTGTAGCCACAAGCTACCAGAGAAAGCCATTGCGATGGGGAGAACGAAGCTGACGTGGGACCCACTGATAGCCACAGATTTAGCTAGTGGGAACAACATTTTGGTCAGCCAAATTGCTTAGCCACTCAGATAGCCAATATGTTGGAGCCTATTTTTTATTAAACTTGCTAAAATTTAGTTTGGATAGATATTTGGTCATCCTCTTGGACTTGGACTGCTCCTCAATGTTCATGATATAGGGAAGTAACTGAACTCTTGGCCTTCGTTCTGTCCACTTCAGATTATCAGACTTGAGAACATTTGCAAGATCAACTTCAAGTCGCTTGTGATGAGAAACAGCCTTCTCATCATACTTGAAGCTGACAGAGCTTAGATGATCTTCACGTCTGTTGATATTAGGTGTGGGTTTTTCAGTAACAGAATTGATGCCACAGTGATCCATTCCTGCAGGAGAAAAAAAAATCATGTCAGGCTTGCTGAACTCACAGCTAATGATGCATGCAGCATGAGGATCAGGTCAGGTTTTTTCAGAACCTCTCAGATGCTGCACGAGCATGGCATTGCATGCGTGTCATCTTTGTTGCTAGTTGCTACTACGAAAGAAACAAGTATGAACTGCATTGTCAGACAAATAGATTAACAAGCTTACCTCTATGTCTACTCGGTTTTGATCAGGAAAAAAAATTACCGCAAAGACCTCACCGTCGGCCTACTTCCCGACGGAAGAAGCCTACTTCCGTCGGCAAAACGCTATCTTCCGTCGGCCTTTGGTCGACGGAAGCGTGGCGACGGAAGTTAGCTAACTTCCGTCGGCCGCCGACGGAAGTTAGCTAACTTCCGTCGGCTTCACCTGGCCGACGGAAGTTAGCCCCGAACTCTGCCACGTCAGCAGAGGGGGCGCTAACTTCCGTCGGCCAGGCTGGCCGACGGAAGTTAGGGGCAGCTTACTTCCGTCGGCCATGGCCATAGCCGACGGAAGTTAGCCTTTCTGCCCACGTGGCCGAAACCAGCTAACTTCCGTCGGCTATGGTCAAAGCCGACGGAAGTTACCTGGTATTTTTTTTTATTTTTTCCTGGTTCCCCTACTCACACTCACATCCAACCACAATTTCACATACATTCACAATACACATCCAAAATCACAATACACATCCAAAATCACATCCAAAATCACATCTCACATCCAAAACTTCACACATCACATCCAAAATCTCATAACACAACTTAATTCACAATCAAAGTCACAATACACATCCGCATTCACATATACCATCCAAATTCACATACAAAGTCACATAACATATCGAGATTCAATCTAGGTTCATTATACACATACATACTCACTGATCGCCCACATTTGGGTCGTGGGCGCCGCCGCTGCCTCCCGCTTCGTCCACATTTGCCCCGGAGGCTCCATCTTGACCAGGCGTACGGAAACACTGAAGAAATAGACAAAATTAGAAACGAACTCAACTACCCTTCTAAACGCTAACTTAAGTGTTTAGGAGGTACCTCAGGTGATGTAGGAGATAGTGGTGGTGGCGGGGGAGGTAGTGGTTGGAAAATGGACATGTCAAATCCACTGTTTTGCTGGGCTAGTTGCTACACATGTTGTAATGTAATCAGTTAGTTCTAAACCTATTTCTGAATACTTTTGAACTGCAACACTCTAAAGTAAGCTTACTTGGATCATCGCCTGCTGTTGTGCTAAGCAGGCGGTATAGTACTCTTGTTGTTTCTTGTAGTGCTCGTCGCGCCGCCTCATGTCCTCCCTCATCCGAACCATCTCCGGGGTTTCTTCTGAGCGACGACGGCTGGAGCCAACTCCGACGGAGCTCTGCGACGACTGAGCTGACTTCTGAGCTCTCACCGCTCTCGAGTCAATAACTCCATTGAACATGGAGTACCTGCAACATTAACAGGGGTTAGTTACCATCACAATACCATACACAAAACATTAATAAAAACATTGTCTCACCGTCCATGGCTTTTGCCACCTCCGCTGGAGTACACGGCCATTTGGTCCACAGGTTCTCTCCGCCAATCATAGTTCTCTCCATGGAGTCGAACCATGTGTTCACCATACTGCGCCTGCAAAAAACATGTCCGATTAGCTAGACGCAGAAAAATGAAATTATGTCAACTCTTAATAACATCTCACCAAATGGTCCGTGGCTGTCTGGCTACACAAGACATCTGGCTGTGCCGGATCGCTTCCTTTGTGACCAGAGGTATACACCTCTATGTCACTTGGCACGTTGCCAGATTTAGCTTCCTGTGCATTAGAAATGAGTTAGTCGCATTACAATGTATCTATAGCTAGAGAGTGACAGATCGGTCTTACCAAGCGTTTAGCGTGGCGAATATGTCCGTCGGCACCATATCTGTGCTTCGGATCCGTCCCGCGGCATTGTCTTTTCTGCTCGGAAGTCTTCTTAAATGCGGCTGAAGACCAAATCTTGCAGAATTCAAAATAGGCGTCCTCGCGGTTTGCCAACCACGGAATCCTCACCTGAACAGAGATGCTATTTGTATTATATGACAACAAATCTCAACAATCGAAGAGGTAAAAAGTTAGAATTGTTTACCGAACGGTATTCTTCTTCAGTCAAATAGACTGACGATGAGCCCGTCGCCTTGCTCATTCGTTGCCCTAGCTTCTCCTTGTAGTAAGCATTGTTCGCTTGAATGCGGGCATACGAAATGGCGTCCTTCACCACCTTATGCGCATTGTTGTTGAAGACTACAAGCGCATGGTTATGGTGATTGCCGACTTCTGGCAAGCAAAAGCGTAACTGCAAAAATAATGATTAGTACAGTGTTGTAACTCGAAAATTCTAAAAGAAAATTGAAAAAACACTTGCATACCCAGAAGTCATGAGACACCGCCCCCTGAGCAGTTCCGTGGCGCCCGTCAGGAGCGAACCGGTACTGGTCCCATGTCTGGCATAGAACCCGCTCACCGGTCGGCATTGTCAGCATCCCTGGGTAGTGCAGACGGCACAGGTTACCCAATATCTGGTTAACCTGTCTGACCCTCGAAGTGCCGTCGAACCGAGAGTCAATCCAAGATCTAGAAATACATAATAAATAAAGTTAATTAGTTTAGTGAAAGAAATTTTTTGAAAACAAAAGCAAAACAACAGAAGAGTATTACACTTACCCGTCACCAACAGGCGTAATCTCGATCTTGGCTCCACCGGAAGAGACTACTGGTGGAGCGACCAAGTGACTCGTCCTGAAAGTTACCGAGGACCCGCCGGCAGCCTCAGCACCTTCCTCCTGAACCGCACCCTCCGGGAGATCCCCCTGCCCCGCACCCTCTGGGTCATCCCCCTGCCCCACACCCTCTGGGTCATCCCTCTGTGCCGCACACTCTGGGACATCCCCCTCTTGCCCGCCACCCACCGGCCGATCATCCTCATGACCCGCACTCTCCAAGTGTTCTTCCTCCTACAAAACAGTATTGAAACAATTAGTAATAGTTTATAACTGGCATAAAAAACAATCTGAAAGTTACCTCCTCATCTAGTTGAAATGCAATAGGCCGACCAATTAATGTCGGATCTATGCATCTCAGGAGCTGCTCTTGACGACGTCTGTTTGAAGAAGAGGAACTACCCTGGAATAGGGTGTCCTCCTGACTCGTCGGTGTACTCGCCGGAGTACTCGCCGATGAACTCCCCAAGCGGAAGAGCTTCCTCGTGACACTCTTCTTATTTTTCGACATCCTGTTCAAATAAAGGAGTGAATCCATCAGTTGCCAACCCGATGCGAACATTCCTTGCATCACTAGCAAAGTCTGCATCAAAATCATCTAGAGCCTTCCATGCCGCACCATCAGATGGGTGCACCATTACTTGATTATTCTCACGTACACCTTCTTTATGCCATCGCATATGTCTAGCGGTTTTCTTTGATAGAAACAATCGTTTCACCCGAGGTGTAAGAGGCATGTAACGAAGTTGCTTATGAGCAACCTCTGTCGTCACCTTCTCTCCGTCTTCATTTATGACCTCTACGAATCTCGGTTTACCACATTTTAGGCATTTCACCTCATTACTATGTTCTTTCCAGAACAGCATACAATTATCTCGGCACACATCAATCTTCTCATACTCCATACCGAGAGCAGAAAGCATTTTCTTTGACTGATACATGTCTTTCGGCACCTTATGGTTCTTAGGAAGGATATCGCTGATCAGATTCAAGAGCTCCTTATAACAATTGTTTGAAAATGCAAATTTTGACTTAATAGCCATAATACGAGTCACGAAAGCGAGAACGCTTACGGTGGTGTGCTCATGCAATGGCTCTTCTGAAGCTCGAAGGATGTCGAAAAACTTTTGAACCTCCGGTGTTGGAGGATCCTCGGGGTTTGATTCAAACTCCGGTCGTATAGCATCAACCATCTCATCCATCCTATCGTCAGCAACGCTATCATCTTCTTCTTCCACTACCAATACCGTTTTTTCAAGGCCTGTCTCGCCGTGAAAAGACCAAACTTCATAACCTGGCACGAAACCATATTTGCAAATATGCAATGACAACGTCCTCTTGTCTTGCCAACGAGAATTTCTGCACTTCATGCATGGGCACCTCGCGCCAGTGTTTGTTGTCAAAGCGAATGCACGATCAACAAATTTTTCAGCGTTGATTACCCACTCCCTCGTGTGAGCTCCACTTTTCATCCAACCACTATACATCCACCGTCGGTCGTCCTCAGCCATTCTATATGCAAAACATTCATTCAATCAAAGGGCTCGCAACAAACACACACCCTGGCCACCCCCCGCCTCCGCCTCCGGACAACGGAGGGGAAGTAGAGGCGGCCGGGCGGCCGACGACGCAAGGGGAAGCAGAGCCCACCGGCGACGCGATTCACCATGGCGTCCGGCGGTGACCGCCTGGACGCCTAGTCGACGCAGGCGATGCCGTGACAACCATGGTCTATAGGAAAAGATAGGTCCTAAACCCACCCAAGAGTGACCGACAAAACGTGGTATTTATGACGAGCCATGAGTCCGAACGAAATTTCAGCAGCATAACCCCGCTGTTCTCCAATTGCACGCTTGATAGTGGTGCAATGGAGAACAACAAGGTTATGTTACTGAAATCTCATTCGGACTCAGGACTCATCATAAAACCACGCTCTGTCGCCCACTCTGAGGCTGTCCAAAAAGGGACAATTTCGGACCTGCACATCTCACACGCATGACACGTGTGAGACATGTTGGTCCGAAACGGGTGACGCATAGGTTTCGTTACACTATCTACGTTGTTGTCAAATAAAAAATTACATACGAAAAGAAATATATATATATTAAAGTATATATAGATATAATACTAATCACCCAATGAAATCATGCATAAAATCTACCCTAATACATTAAATTTACTGTCATAATAGATTTTAATTTACTGTCACCGCTTGCTTTTACTAAAATCTACCCTAATACATTAAATAACACTATTATTACATTAAAATTCTCATCTATTCATCCTAATACATTAAATAGTACTACTATTGCATACATAAAATTAAACTATATGGTTAACGCCATAAACAAAGATAATTTAATACTTGAGTCTAGGTAAACTATAAATATGTAGATAATTTAATACTTTTTGCAAATTAACATCTTTAAATGAAAGTAAAATTAATTAAAGTGGCGCACCTTGGCGGCGTCGACGGCGGCGTCGACGGCGTTGGCGATGGGCGGGACGGCGGCGATGGCCGGGAGGAGGCGGTGGCCGGCGGTCGAGGCGGCCCGGAGGCGGCCGGCCGGGCGGCGGGCGGGCGGGCGGCGGCCGAGGCGGGCGGGCGGCCGCGGGCGGGCGGGCGGCGGCGGCCGGGCGGGCAGCGGCGCGGCGCGGCGCGGCGGCGCCCGAGGCGGCGAGGGCGGGCGGCGGCGGGAGGCGGCGAGGGCGGGAGGCGGCGGCGGGCTGCTGGGAGCGGGAGGCGGCGGCGGCGTGGGCGCGTACAGGGAGTTAGGTCTCCCTGTACGCGCGCGCGGTTGGGAAAAGGGCGACCTAACTTCCGTCGGCCAGCATTAAAGCCGACGGAAGTTAGCTAACTTCCGTCGGCTTTAGTGCTGGCCGACGGAAGTTAGGGGGATCCGGACGACCGCGGAAAAACCCTCGCTAACTTCCGTCGGCCACTGTCAGAAGCCGACGGAAGTTAAGTTAACTTCCGTCGGCTCGTGGAGGCCGACGGAAGTTATTTAACTTCCGTCGGCTTGCCCAAAAGCCGACGGAAGTTAACTTGGCCGACGAAAATATTCTGTTTTGTTGTAGTGCGTGAGGCCCGCACCTTTTGGAGCCATACGTTAGAGCATCTCCATTTATACTTGCTATCTCTTAAAATAGTAAAAATAGTAAGTATGATCTAAAAATATATTTATTGTACTTGTTATTTTAGAAGGTTTTTTATTCTTCTCTCCACACTTACTATATCTAGCAAGCCAATCAAATTTGTTATTCTATTGAGTGTTGAGCTTGTTTAATTGTATTTATTTTCTTTGCATGTATATAAACTGATAAAATAAAACTACATTCAAATAGAAAGTTTTATTTAGCAAGTACATTGGAGTGAATAGTAAAATAGCAAATTAATTTAAATATAAAGACTTGCTATTGCTATAAATAGCAAGTCAAAAATAACAAGTACAATGAAGATGCTCTAAGTATGGTCAAAAAAACATTTCCATTATACTTGCTATTTGACTTATTATTTTATGAGGCTTTCTATTATTCTCTTCATACTTGCTACATTTAGCAAGCTAATCAAACTTGCTATTCAATCGAGTGTTGAGCTTGTTTTATTATTTTTTATTTTATTTTCATATATATAAATTGATAAAATAAAGTTACATTTAAATAGGAAGTCATATTTACCAAAGTACATTGGAGTGAATAGAAAAATATCAATTTAATTTGAATATGGAGACTTACTATTGCTACGAACAGTAAGTCAAAAATAACAATTACAATACACATGCTTTTATCAAATTTAATCCAACGTCTAGAGTTGAAAGGTGGATTTCCCCAACTAAACATCTTAGCTGAACCTTCCTGACGGCTCGTTTTTAGATTTGGCTCAGACAAGCCAAGCTCTTTCATGCACACGTGAGTATCATTTGGGATTAAAATGTCTATATCATTTGAGATAAAAATGTGTATATCATTTGAGATAAAAAAATATCTCCATCAATTGAGATAAAAATGTCTCTATCATTTGAGATAAAAAATGTGTCATCATTTGAGATAAAAAATGTCCCTATCATTTGGGATAAAAAATGTCTCCATCAATTGAGATAAAAATGTCTCTATCATTTGGAATAAAAATGTATTTATCATTGGAGATAAAAATGTGAAAAATTCAGATGTAAGTCGAAGATTCAGCTCTCGGATAACACGTCATAGATTTTACCAAGTATCTTCTGCTCTAAATAGCCTTTAAGTTGTTCAATGCCAAAAGTATTTACATTGTTGTCACTGTTGATCATCCGACAACACAGACATGGCTCCCAGTTGGTCTCTATGCATGGCACTAGTTTGAAACCTCTCAAAGTGCTCACAATTCAGGATTGCAGCCACTCCATCTGTGCATTCGACACAGATATCTTGCAGATGGTTGGAGTAGAGAATTTCTCTCATCGAGTTTGTGGAACCATATCTTATCAGAACCATGTTGTTTGCACGGTTATTTTATTTTTTTTAAAAAGGCCACACAAGTCCAACCTTGATTGAAGACCATGTATGTCGGGAGTGTGAACGAGAATTTCTCAAAAGGTCACCTATCTTAATACTACTTCCAGTTCTAAAGAAAATTGGTGCCAACTAACTCACATCCCTTTCACATTGTTTGCACGGTATCCTTTTAGAGTTCTTCCACGTGAGCAACAAATCTCTTGTTCCCTTCAACCATGACGTAAACAAAAATCATGGACCTACAAAAACATAAACACAATAGACCATGACTTCACACACAAATTCCGGCATCTACATTTTTTAAAAGATAGATGTATGCACGTATCATAGGTAGTGAGCTAGGGCAACTAGGCCCATCCTAGCCCACATAAATAGTACTACCCATGTGCAGTGGGGTAATTAGTCTAATCTTCTATCCCAATATTCTTCTTCCGCACCTAAGTCTATATTTCATGGGCTACATCAATCGCTATGTTGAGCCGTTGTGCGAGTTCTAAATCATTTCCATAGGATTATTCTGTCATACTAATCAACCCATCCTACTAGGTAAGAGAGAATTATATATCTCGACTAACGGTAACAATACTACTAGTGCGGGAGACATAATTTCATTAGCATTGTAGTTTAATGCAATCAATGATGTGATTGAAAAACTAGCATCATTAATTATATAATTAGGTGAAAGACGTACCATCCAATTGTTCCCAACATTTTCCACAACGGTCAGACTCTCATCTTCACGTTCAAAGAACGTAAGGAACCTCACTAGATTCTCGTGCCCAACTTTCTGACTGATTTCAGGCTCTCTTCTAAGCTTAGCGGATAGATACTAACCTTCTAAGGCCCTGTTTAGTTTGGGGCTTCTAA
Source organism: Zizania palustris (assembly GCA_019279435.1). Taxonomy (NCBI): domain Eukaryota; kingdom Viridiplantae; phylum Streptophyta; class Magnoliopsida; order Poales; family Poaceae; genus Zizania; species Zizania palustris. The sequence goes on along the minus strand of JAAALK010000287.1, from coordinate 20,172,420 downwards.
AGTTTAGTCCTTAAACTGCCAATCAGAGTGATTAAAAGGGTCTAAACTTTATTCCCTAAACTTTAGTCTTTTAGACTGATTGCAACGGTGGACTGTAAATTATATCCTCTATAGGAATATTCATTACCCCTGTAAAAAGATTCCAACCAGGCCGTTTCCTGGGCCAGGGCGACCGCATAGGGCCTAGGAAAATTAGGGCCCCTAATTTATATATAAATTTATATACATGTATATAACTTCGTATTTTATATTTTCTACACTACAGTCCACAACCCAAAAATGATCCAGCATGCAGCATAATAAATTTACAAATTAAAACTTTGCCTAGCACGATATCACCCTAGTCCAATGTAGCACGCTAGCAAGCAGTCCAGCATGGGCAAATGCAAGCCAGCTAGGCAGCCACGCAATGACGCTTGTCCTCCCGTGATATCGCCCAAAATCCTCGCTTGCTCACTCGACAACCTAAATCCCCCATTCGTCGGCTCACAATGGCACGACTCCCGCTATGGCAACACCGCAATGGGCAACGAACAATGGACTATCAAGGCTTTCGTCGCCTCAGCTATTTCACTAGAGCCTAAAGCGCTAGTGAGTGGTGATCGATCCAAATCTTATCCTAAATTTTAATGCTAGGCTGGTGGATGGTAGCGACGATGGTTATGCCCTCGCGGTGAGCTATGTGAGTGATCCGACTGACAACATGGTAGAAGGTGGCGCTGTCGATCCGCCGATGCTCACCTGCCACCGCTGCCCGTCACTAATATCCTTGTGTCTACCCATGCGATTCGCCCACCCACTTGCGTCTACCCATACGATTCGCCCACCCACTGATTTTTTTTGCCTAGGGCCCCAAAATGCTAGGAACGGTCCTGATTCCAACCTCTAAAAACTATACTTTTGCAACAGTAACCTGTAAATCATCCTGGAAAGTTTGTTGTATCCATCGCGCGCCGTCCCAAACTCATCCCGCCGCGCGCCGCTGCGTCCGCGCAGCACCCGCGCCACGCCGCGTGCCACCACGCACGCGTCACCGAGCCCGCGCTGTACCTATCCCGCTGCACCCTCCACGCCCTCTCTCCGTGACCTCCTCCAAGATCTGCGCCGCCACTGCTGATTCCACGTTCTAGGTTTTGAAGCTGACGATTCCAGGTTCCATGATTCTAGATTCTAGGTTCCAGTTTTGAAGCTCCTCCTGTCTTCCTCTCCGCCACGCACGAGGAAGATGCGGCCGCTGTCGCTCGACAAAGGAGACCGTCGCTCGAGATATAGGATGTGGCCGCCGTTGCTCGGCAGAGGAGACCATCGCTCGGGATATGGATGTAGCCGCCTTCGCTCAGGAGAGGATTTGGAGGAGGAGACAGCGCCCGCACATTTGGAGGAGAAGTCTCTGGCCCGCACATTAGGAGGAGCTGTTACAGGATACCGCTGCAGCGTTTCTTTTGCCGTCAAACCCGTATTGTACCGGTCCAGGACGTTTTATAGGACACCATTGCAATCAGTCTTAGTCCCAAAAGGTTGCTAAATGAGACTAAATGATATTATTGACATAGTCGGCCTCTCATTAATGCCTTATTCCATCCCACCCCTCCACCCTTATTAGGGATAGTTTAGTCCTTGTTCAATCACTTTAATGACCTTTAGTCATTAGAACGAAATAGGTGGGGTCTAAAGTTTAGTCAAGTAAATTGGAGGACTAAAGTTTAGTTTAACCCCTAAATAAATCAAATAGGGCCTAAGTGTTGCCACAAAAGCATTACTATTTCTCTACTACTTTAACCTATGTACTCCATCAATAATTGTGGAATATGTTTCCCCCTTAGTTCCTTACCTTTTTAGCACTTTTATGGTGGTCGAGCGTAGAGGCCGCGGTGGCACGCGGTGTGGGGGAGGAGGCGGCGTGTGAGACAGGGACAGAGGTGGGTAGGCGGTGGTGTGGGCGGAGGCGGCACGTGGGGAGCTGGGGATGAGGACATGGAGGGCGAAGGTGGTTTGTGAGTGCCTAGAAATACATGAGCTGATGTGGTCAATTGGACAAAAATACAGGGTGGTGTGGAAGGCTAAAGAAAGAGGAATGCATGCAACCATTTTTTCCTTTTTTGTCTTCTGTAATTATTTGACACAATTTGGTGGCGTAGGTTGAAAAAAGTGGAAAATTAAAGAATGCTACCAAAATATACAAGTGTACAACAAATGCTACATATTTATGTCATCTAATGAATAGCATACGAACATATCTATGAAAATGCCACGGAGAATTATTATTTGCTTCTACGTTATCTTCTTCTCTTTAATTAGATACTCAAAGAAATAGACGATGAGATGTTGGAAAATCCCGAGGATAAAATGTTCTCCCTCCGAATGTAGCTAGTATTTCAGATAAAAATGTCTCTAACATTAATAAAAATGTCTCTAACATTAATAAAAATGTCTCTACATTTGAGATAAAAATGTCTTCATCATTTTTCATAAAAAATGTCTCTACCATTTTCATACAAAATGTCTCTATCAAAGATTAAAAAGATGTCTATATCATAGATAAAAAATATTTCAATCACTTGAGAAAAAAATTCTCTATCAATTGAGATAAAAATATCTCTATCATTCGAGATAAAAATTGTCTCTATCATTCGAGATAAAAATGGCTCTATCATTTGATATAAAAATGTCTCCATCATTTTTCATAAAAAATGTCTCTACCCTTTTCATAAAAAATGTCTCTATCAGAGATAAAAACTATCTATATCATTTGAGATAAAAATTTCTCTATCATTCGAGATAAAATGTCTCTATCATTTGAGATAAAAATTGTTTCTATCATTTGAGATAAAAATTTCTCTACCATTTTCATAAAAAATGTCTATACCATTTTCATAAAAATGTCTCATTTGGAGATAAAAAAATATCTCTATCATTTGAGATAAAAATATATCTAGCATTTTAGATAAAAAAAAGTCACTGCCATTTGACATAAAAATGTCTATCTCATTTGAGATAAAAATGTATTCATCATTTGAGATAAAAAATGTCTCCATCATTTGAGATAAAAAAAATATCTATGTCATTTAAGATAAAAAATGTATAAATTATTTGAGATTAAAAAAATATATCTATCATTTGTGATAAAAAAATGCCTCTATAATTTGAGATAAAAATATCTATATCATTTGAGATAAAAATGGAAAAAATATTCGTCACTGAGTGGTAAAATTAGGAGGACTCTTTTACAATACATATTTTATCTCTTAAAAATATAAGATATAGAATTAATCTCCATCATTAGTTAGAAAAAATAAGGTGACCTATTATTACCTCTTAGAAAGTAAGTAAGACATCGATTTCTCTAAATCGTGGATGTTTGATCAAGGTAATCTATTATCTCCAAGGAGGTAAGACATCAAATTCTTTTAATCATGACCGTTAGATCTATAAAAGTGAACGGTTGATATTAATTCAATATATCTCTATCAAAGATAAAAAAGTCTCTATCAGAGATAAGAAAAATATATCTATCACTTGAGAAAAATTTCTCTATCAATTGAGATAAAAATATCTCTATCATGTGAGATAAAAATATCTCTATCATTTGAGAAAAAAATTGTCTCTATCATTGGAGATAAAAATGTCTGAGATAAAAATTGTCTCTATCATTGGAGATAAAATTGTCGCTATCATTTGATATAAAAATGTCTCCATCATTTTCATAAAAAATGTCTCTACCCTTTTCATAAAAAATGTCTTTATCAGAGATAAAAAATATCTCTATCATTTGAGATAAAAATTTCTCTATCATTCGAGATAAAATGTCTCTATTATTTGAGATAAAAATTTCTCTATCATTTGAAATAAAATCTCTCTATCATTTGAGATAAAAATTGTCTCTATAATTTGAGATAAAAATGTCTCGACCATTTTCATAAAAAATGTCTATACCATTTTCGTAAAAAATGTCTCATTTGGAGATAAAAAATATCTCTATCATTTTAGATAAAAATTTATCTATCATTTTAGATAAAAAGTCACTGCCATTTGACATAAAAATGTCTATCTCATTTGAGATAAAAATGTATTCATCATTTGAGATAAAAAATGTCTCCATCATTTGAGATAAAAAATGCCTATTCCATTTGAGATAAAAAAATATCTATGTCATTTAAGATAAAAAATGTATAAATTATTTGAGATTAAAAAATATATCTATAATTTGTGATAAAAAATGCCTCTATAATTTGAGATAAAAATATCTATATCATTTGAGATAAATATATATATATATATATCATTTGAGATAAAAATGGAAAAAATATTCGTCACTGGGTGTTAAAATTAGGAGGACTCTTTTACAATACATATTTTATCTCTAAAAAATATAAGATATAGAATTAATCTCCATCATTAGTTAGAAAAAATAAGGTGACCTATTATTACCTGTTAGAAAGTAAGACATCGATTTCTCTAAATCGTGGATGTTTGATCAAGGTAATCTATTATCTCCAAGGAGGTAAGACATCAACTTCTTTTAATCATGACCGTTAGATCTATAAAAGTGAACGGTCGATATTAATTCAATATATCTCTATCAAAGATAAAAAATGTCTCTATCAGAGATAAAAAAATATCTATCACTTGAGAAAAATTTCTCTATCAATTGAGATAAAAATATCTCTATCATGTGAGATAAAAATATCTCTATCATTTGAGATAAAAATTGTCTCTATCATTGGAGATAAAAATGTCTAAGATAAAAATTGTCTCTATCATTGGAGATAAAAATGTCGCTATCATTTGATATAAAAATGTCTCCGTCATTTTTCATAAAAAATGTCTCTACCCTTTTCATAAAAAATGTCTTTATCAGAAATAAAAAATATCTCTATCATTTGAGATAAAAAATTCTCTATCATTCGAGATAAAATGTCTCTATTATTTGAGATAAAAATTTCTCTATCATTTGAAATAAAATCTCTCTATCATTTGAGATATAAATTGTCTCTATAATTTGAGATAAAAATGTCTCTACCATTTTCATAAAAAATGTCTATACCATTTTCATAAAAAATGTCTCTTTTGGAGATAAAAATATCTCTATCATTTGAGATAAAAATGTATCTATCATTTTAGAAAAAAAAAGTCACTGCCATTTGACATAAAAAATGTCTATCTCATATTTGAGATAAAAATGTATTCATCATTTGAGATAAAAAATGTCTCCATCATTTGAGATAAAAAATGCCTATGCCATTTGAGATAAAATAATATCTATGTCATTTAAGATAAAAATGTATAAATTATTTGAGATTAAAAAATATATCTATCACTTGAGATAAAAAATGCCTCTATAATTTGAGATAAAAATATCTATATCATTTGAGATAAAAATGGAAAAAAATATTCGTCACTGCCATCAACTTAGAAAGTAAGACATCGATTTCTCTAAATCCATCGATTTCTCTAAATCTTGGATGTTTGATCAAGGTAATCTATAAGACATCAACTTCTTTTAATCAAAACCGTTAGATCTATAAAAGTGAAAGGTCCATATTAATTCAATATATCTTAAAATTTACCAATTAGGAATGGTTAAAATGGCAATAAATTTTTTTAATGCATTGTTACACGAAAGTGTATAGTACGGATATGTAAGAATGTTATTTGATATTTAAATTTTGTCTAATTTCATCGAATTGAAATTAGGAATTATTCCAATGAAATTTCAGTCTTTTTAAGTTTTATTTGAAGAAATTGGGAATTGATTCCCCGAATTTTGTGAAACAGGCATATCTTAGTACATGTTTTAGTCAAACATCTAAACTTTTTATAGGCATACAAATGTTGATGATGAGTGTAATTACTTCCGTGTAGTTGCAAGAAATTAAGATATGCTAGAAATCTTCAAATGTTTTGTTAGTGGACATATTATGATAGAAAATACAGAGTTTTTATAGACATGAGGATGAATCAAGATTATGCTTAGCCAGATCTAGATCTAGGCATGACTCTCTTGCTTTATTGCCTAGTTTTGAAGCCTTTTCCCATCGGTACCCAACCTTGCACAATTTCTATTATACAATATTTTTTTAGATATTAGTTCTCTGTATACAGATGAGTGACTATTTATAAATGTGGCTAACCATATTTGATCCTAAGCTAGTTTCTAGGTGTGGTGTGAGTGTGTCCCTTGTTTGTTCTTAGAGATGGAGTGAAGTTGTGTAGATGACATTATCAATCTATTTCAAGTTTTGTGACCACTTCTTTAGTTCATAGAGACGGAGTGAGATAAAAATGTCTATATCATCTGATATAAAAAATGTCTCTATCATTTGAGATAAAAAATATCTTTATCATTTGAGATAAAAAGTGTCTATAACATTTGAGATAAAAATGTCTCTATCATTTGATATAAAAATGCCTCCATCATTTTTCATAAAAAAATGTCTCTACCCATTTCATAAAAAATGTCTTTTTCAGAGATAAAAATATCTCTATAATTTGAGATAAACATTTCTCTATCATTCGAGATAAAATGTATCTATCATTTGAGATAAAAATGTCTCTACCATTTTCATAAAACATGTATATACCATTTTCACAAAAAATGTCTCTTTTGGAGATAAAAGATAAAAATGTAAATATCATTTTAGATAAAAAAGTCACTGCCATTTGATATAAAATGTCTCTGTCATTTGAGATAAAAAAACATTTGAGATAAAAATGCCTCCATCATTTGAGATAAAAAATGCCTATGCAATTTGAGATAAAAATATCTATGTCATTTAAGATAAAAAAATTATAAACCATTTGAGATTAAAAAATGTATCTATCATTTGTGATAAAAAACGCCTCTATGATTTGAGATAAAAAATATATCATTTGAGATAAAAATGGAAAAATTATTTGTCACTGTGTGTTAAAATTAGGACTATTTTACAATACATCTTTTATCTCTTAAATAGATAAGATATAGAATTAATCTCGGTCATTAGTTAGAAAAATTAAGGTGACCTATTATTACCTCTTAAAAAGTGAGACATCAATTTCTTTAAATCGTGGATGTTTGATCAAGGTAATCTATTTTTTCCTAGGAGGTAAGACATCAACTTCTTTTAATCATGACCGTTAGATCTATAAAAGTGAATAGTCCATATTAATTCAATATATCTTAAAATTTACCAATTAAATAGGAATGGTTAAAATGGCAATAATTTTTTTAATGCATTGTTATAGGAAAGTGTATAGTACGGATATGTGAGAATGTTATTTGATATTTAAATTTTGTCTAATTTCATCGGATTGAAACTAGGAATTATTCCAATGAAATTTCACACAGTCTTTTAAGTATTATTTGAAGAAATTGGGAATTGATTCCCCGAATTTTGTGAAACAGGCATATCTTAGTACATGTTTTAGTCAAACATCTAAACTTTTTATAGGCATACAAGATGCAAAGGGCTACTAATTTTTTAATCTATTTCTAGGCCAGCTTTTAAATCAGTTTACCATGTTGAAGATTAAACAAAAATAAAAAAGTCTATAAAAACATATCAAGTATGGAAAATACCTTATTTCCACTGGTGGTGATCACTCTCCTCATTGTTGATGATGAGTGTAGTTACTTCTATGTAGTTGCAAGAAATTAAGATATGCTAGAAATACTTCAAATGTTTCATTAGTGGACATATTATGATAGAAAATACAGAGTTTTTATACAATATCTTATGAGGATGAATCAAGATTGTGCTTAGCGAGATCTAGATCTAGGCACGACTCTCTTGCTTCGTTGCCTAGTTTTGAAGCCTTTTCCCATCAGTACCCAACCTTTCACAATTTATATTGTGCACTATTTTTTTAGATATTAGTTCTCTGTATACTGATGAGCGACTATTTATAAACGTGGCTAACGCATATTCGATCCTAGAGCTAGTTTCTACGTGTGGTGTGTTATGTGACACATACCACGTGTGAGTGTGTCCCTTGTTTGTTCTTAGAGATGGATGGAGGTTGTGTAGATGATATTATCAATCTATCTCAAGTTTTGTGACCACTTCATTAGTTCATAGAGACGGAGTGAGAGATAAAAATGTCTCTATCATCTGATATAAAAATGTCTCTATCATTTGAGATAAAAAATGTCTTTATCATTTGAGATAAAAAAGTGTCTATAACATTTGAGATAAAAATGTCTATATTATTTGAGATAAAAATGTTTCTATCAAAAAAGCACATAGGTGATTATGAACCCTAAAATTATACTTCTATCAAAAAAGCACAAAGACATGTGATGACCCAGAAAGTAATCTTCTATTAAAAAGCACATAAATGAGTAGTGTGGACCCAGAAATTATACTTCTATCAAAAAAGCACATAGGTGATTATGAACCCCTAAAATTATACTTCTATCAAAAAAATGCACGTAGATGAGTAATGACCCGAAAATTATACTTGTATCAAAAAGCACAGAGAAGTGATGGATGTATTGATATTATATATCCCCTGAGCCAGAAGAACATAAGATCATATGTGTGACAGTGTCAGATCTAGATCTAGGCATGACTCTCTTGCTTCATTGCCTAGTTTTGAAGACTTTTCCCATCGGTACCCAACCTTTCACAATTTCTATTGTGCAATATTTTTTTAGATATTAGTTCTCTGTATACAGATGAGCGACTATTTATAAACGTAGCTAACACATATTCGATCCTAGAGCTAGTTTCTAGGTGTGGTGTGTTATGTGACACATACCACGTGTGAGTGTGTCCCTTGTTTGTTCTTAGAGATGTTGTGAGGTTGTGTAGAAGATATTATCAATCTATCTAAAGTTTTGTGACCACTTCATTAGTTCATAGAGACGGAGTGAGATAAAAATATGTCTATCATCTGACATAAAAATGTCTCTATCATTTGAGATAAAAATGTCTCTATCATTTGAGATAAAAATATCTCCATCATTTTTCATAAAAAAATGTGTCTACCATTTTCATAAAAAATATATATACCATTCTCACAAAAATGTCTATTTTGGAGATAAAAAAGATAAAAATGTAAATATCATTTTAGATAAAAAAAGTCACTGCCATTTGATATAAAATGTCTGTGCCATTTGAGATAAAAAATATCTCTATCATTTGAGATAAAAATGCCTCCATCATTTGAGATAAAAAATGCCTATGCAATTTGAGATAAAAAATATCTATGTCATTTAAGATAAAAAATTTATAAATCATTTGAGATTAAAAAATGTATCTATCATTTGTGATAAAAAACGCCTCTATGATTTGAGATAAAAAATATATCATTTGAGATAAAAATGGAAAAATTATTTGTCACTGTGTGTTAAAATTAGGACTATTTTACAATACATCTTTTATCTCTTAAAAAGATAAGATATAGAATTAATCTCTGTCATTAGCTTGAAAAATTAAGGTGACCTATTATTACCTCTTAAAATGTGAGACATCAATTTCTTTAAACCGTGAATTTTTGATCAAGGTAATCTATTTTTTCCTAGGAGGTAAGACATTAACTTCTTTTAATCATGACCGTTAGATCTATAAAAGTGAATAGTCCATATTAATTCAATATATCTTAAAATTTACCAATTAAATAGGAATGGTTAAAATGGCAATAATTTTTTTAATGCATTGTTATACGAAAGTGTATAGTACGGATATGTAAGAATATTATTTGATATTTAAATTTTGTCTAATTTCATCGAATTGAAATTAGGAATTATTCCAGTGAAATTTCACACAGTCTTTTTAAGTTTTATTTGAAGAAATTGGGAATTGATTCCCTGAATTTTGTGAATCAGGCATATCTTAGTACATGTTTCAGTCAAAAATCTAAACTTTTTATAAGCATACAAGATGCAAAGGGCTACTAATTTTTTAATCTATTTCTAGGCCAGCTATTAAATCAGTTTACCATAATGAAGATTGAACAAAAATAAAAAAGTCTATAAAAACATATCAAGTTTGGAAAATACCTTATTTCCATTGGTGGTGATCACTCTCCTCATTGTTGATGATGAGTGTAGTTACTTCCGTGTAGTTGCAAGAAATTAAGATATGTTAGAAATACTTCAAATGTTTTATTAGTGGACATATTATGATAGAAAATATAGAGTTTTTATACCATGTCTTATAAGGATGAATCAAGATTGTGCTTAGCGAGATCTAGATCTAGGCACGACTCTCTTGCTTCATTGCCTAGTTTTGAAGCCTTTTCCTATCGGTACCTAACCTTTCACAATTTCTATTGTACAATATTTTTTTAGATATTAGTTCTCTGTATATAGATGAGCGACTATTTATAAACGTGGCTAACGCATATTCGATCATAGAGCTAGTTTCTAGGTGTGGTGTGTTATGTGCCACATACCACGTGTGTGTATGTCCCTTGTTTCTTCTTAGAGATGGAGTGAGGTTGTGTAGATGACATTATCAATATATCTCAAGTTTTGTGACCACTTCATTAGTTCATAGAGACAGAGTGAGATAAAAATTTCTCTATCATCTGATATAAAAATGTCTCTATCATCTGATATAAAAATATCTCTATCATTTGAGATAAAAATATCTTTATCATTTGAGATAAAAGTGTCTATAACATTTGAGATAAAAATGTCTTTATTATTTGAGATAAAAATGTTTCTATCAAAAAGAACATAGGTGAGTATGAACCCTAAAATTATACTTCTATCAAAAAAGCACAAAGACGAGTGATGAACCAAAAAGTAATCTTGTATTAAAAAGCACATAAATGAGTAGTGTGGACCAGAAATTATACTTCTATCAAAAAAGCACATAGGTGATTACGAACCCTAAAATTATACTTCTATCAAAAAATCACAAAGACGAGTGATGACCTAAAAAGTAATCTTGTATTAAAAAGCACATAAATGAGTAGTGTGGACCCAGAAATTATACTTCTATCAAAAAAGCACATAGGTGACTATGAATCCTAAAATTATACTTCTATCAAAAAAAGCACGTAGATGAGTAATGACCCAAAAATTATACTTGTATCAAAAAAGCAAAGATAAGTGATGGATGTATTGATATTATATATCCCCTGAGCCATAAGGTCATATGTGTGAGTTTCTGTAACTAAAAAATATGTAGCCGCCACAAGCTTCAATTAATGGGTTTAACATTAATATTTCATATAACAAAATTAAAGAAGTAAACGAATGCAAACAGATCATTAAATTAATAACCACATTAATTAGGTAAATCAGGAAGGCAACTATTCCATGCCCTACTCATCTCTCTGATCGAGCAGCATGGGGCCATGGGCTATTTGGTCTATTTGATTCAGATTTTTGAACTAACTTCCTGACTCAAAAGTTGAAATCTGAACTAAACTGTTCTTGTTTTGTTGTTACCCAGTTTTTTCAAACAGATTCTCGTAGTACAAATTTAAAAGATGGTATAACCTAGATTTCACAGCTTCTCAGTTCAACTTTGAATGAATATTACCTACGTGCTATTAAAACATATCAGTTCATGTAAAATTTGAAAAAAATGAAATTTTAGTAAAATATATCATTTTAGTGTAATTTAGAAATATATAATTTTAATATAAACATTACAAAATTTCATGATTAGAATGATTTACATATAAAATTACACATTAATAATGTAACTAAACATCATGAACTACCAAAATATAAATCCACAACTATTCCAACCAAATAGCTTCTCACATTTTCTACAGCACGTAGCTCACAACATCTTTTCCACAGCTCACAGCTCACAGCAGTTGTTTTAGAATCTACGACTCAACCAAATACCCTAAGATTTATATGTTGAGGATTTGATAGGTTCAGTGTATATACTTCAATTGGTAGTACTCACATGAAAATAATTTATTGTGTTATTCCAAGTATAAGATCATTCACGAATAATTTAGGGAAAATGAATCACAACTGCCATCTAAGCTATTTGATTAAGAATATATATATATATATACTTGCCGTGATGCCATAATTATATGGGAGATTTGCTCTCATGTCACACATAAGTTAGTGGAATTTATTCTTTTGCCCCATATGAGTATATTACATGTGGCCCCTAGACCCAGTTGTCAAACACAATGAACGTGACAAAAAAGTAAACACCACTCAACTTTGTGGCATAAGAGCAAAAATTCCTAATCATATTTATAGAAAATTTCGTATCAGTGTATGTATAGATCCCATATGCGTGCAACATAGGTGTCGCGCCCCGATTTAATAAATCAGGACTTTATTGAAATTCCATAGAAAATCAATAAAACAAGACGTTCATCACACGACCACGTACAATACGAGCAATCATTCACGGTTCGTAGACCGCATTAATACAAAAGTGATTAAAGATGAAGAGAAACTAATAAAACAAGGGTCCTAGATGAACGCCTCCTTCCAGTCTCGCCTTGACTGGGTCGCTACTCCAGACCTTCATCCTCCTCGTAGTAAACTGGCTCTGATGTTGTAAGTCAACGGGGTGAGCACAGATGTACTCAGCAAGCCACCGAATGCAAACATAATGCAAGGTAATAACAAGGGAGATATTGGCTAATTTAGCGGAAGCAGCATATGTGTAAAGCTTTAAATGTGAGCAGTTTATTAGTACGGAAAAGTAAACATGTGCATGTGTATCATCATCTTCTAACTCGAGGGGTACAGTCAGCCCCACCTCGCTCAACAGTCCTTACGTGCCATGAATAACTTGAACATTCAAACAATTGTAAACTAACTGCGAGTAGTTACACAACCCGCCCTTGACCGTGGGCTCGGCTTTTCGAAAAGATTAAATTACTCTGATCAGAGATGTACCACTGTACCCACAAGGCACGCACTCATCACCTACACCGAAGTGTAACGAGATGACCCATCACACGGGAACTCGTGCCAAAACCTTCCATATAGTCCTCCCCGACTCAATAGCACCCTCTTATGGGTTTCATATGGTGTCCCGACGCATCGGAGCCCCACCATACCCCCCCTTGAGCCTCGTCGGTACAAGTCGCCCGCAGGCTAGCCCCTTGCCCCCTCCTCTATGGTGCATCAAGCCGGAGTATTCCATACTTCCAGTTAGGACTTACCCATTAGACTTGTGGTTGGTACGGAAGTGCTTTGCAACAGATCCCGCAGACCGGTCCTTATAGTGCCCCGGGTGCGACAAACCAGTGCCCGAGCTTGCACCCGGAACCCACCATACTTATAACCTAGCCAACTCCAACAGAGTCCAGAGACGAGAATAACAGGGAAATTCATATACAGAATCCAGCTATCTACGACTCGTTCTTTTTATCCTATAGCAGTTGTGCCGGTACATTGGGCACTAGCTAATATTTTTATAGTAGAGTGACAAGGAGTTAAGGCTCAATAAGCATGGCTTGGGTTTGCACACAAGGACAGGGATCTAATAAATATAAGTGTAAGGCTTGAATGTTTGACTAATGCAATATTAACCTATGGGTTATAGCGATAAGTTATTAAAACATGGGCTCAATATGATCAACTGTTTCCACAGAGATGGTCGATGACTTGCCTTGATCAGCAAAGGGGGATGGAGGAACCTCGGGGTAGAACTCCTGCTCCTCGACGAACTCGTAGTCTTCTCGATACGGAAAATAAACAATACATTTAATAAACAGATAAAATTCACCAAATATTAAACATACACATTTGTAGGTTTTATTATGTGAAGTAATATTTCTAATATTTCAAGGTTTTGTTCAAAACAGTAAAGTTTAATATTTTAGAATTTTCCCAATTTATTTTCTGTATTTTTAATTTTAACCCTAAGGGATTTTTATTCATTTATTTATTAATAATATTTTAAGTAACAGAAACATACTGTTTTTATTGTATTAATGTGTAGAGAATAATATCCTGGTTCTAACAAAATTTGAATGGTGAAATTTGGAGTTAAAATGAGCAAGATATGAATTTTTGAAGTTTAAACAATTTTCTGGAATTTTATTTAAACTAAAAACAGTCTCTGGTCCACGGTGAACCAGGTTCACCGTGAACCCGTGACTATGCGCGTGGACCCGAGCGATCTGGATCGTTGGATCTGGATCCAGCGGCCAGATGCGAGGCGGGGGTTTTAAATGAATTTCAACGGCTCAGATTAAAACGTGACGAAGGGTTACACGTGGACGTCTGAGATCGCTCGGAGGCTTTAAGTGGCGATCGACGGTCGTGATCGCCCGATACCCCTTTGATCAGATCCGAGGGCTCGGATTAAATCCCGAAGGGATTTAATCGTAGCCCTCCGATCGTGATCGGACGGCCACGATCGCGTCCGGCACGGCACGACGTAAGGGGGCGCGTACCCCCTTCGTCTCCGGCGACGGCGGGCTCGGGCGCGGTGGCAGCGGCGGCGGCGAGCGCCTACGTGCCTAGCTAAGGCCAAAAATGGACTGCGGAGGTGATGGGGATCACGATGGTACCTCGGGTGGCGACGGAGGGCGACGGACGGTGGCCGGCGGCGAGGGTAGACGAAGAAGGGTCCTCGGGAGCTCGACGGCGACGGCGTTCCAGTGGGTTCCACGGCCAACGGAGGGGTGGACGAGGACGGGCGATGGTCGACGATCAATCCGGTGGCTGTGGCTAGGGCGAAGGGGGCCGGAGGCGGCGGCGATCGCTCGCCGGAGGTGGAGCAGAACCGAAATTCGAAAGGAGGGCGATGGCGCTCTGTTTTCGCTCGAGGAGGGCTCTGCTGGCGTGGGCTGAGGGCGGTGGTCTCAGGCGGTTTAAATAGGGGGGTCGCCGTGGTCAGGATGGCAGCAAACCGAGGGGATCCCGAGGGCTCCGGCGATCCCTTACCAAAGCTCCGGGTAGCTTTCCTAAAGCGTAAAAACGCGTTGCTATGGATGGTAAGGTGGCGGCGGCATGCGGGGGAAGTGATCCGAGACGATCCGGGCGATCGCGGGCTGCCGGCGGTGAGAAGCAGAAGGTGATCGCCGGGAGAAAGGAAGGGGGCGATCCCCTTCCATCGGAGACGAAGCACCTGACAGGTGGGCTCCACCTGTCAGTGGGCGAACGGGAAAGGAAAGGGCCGACAGGCGGGGCCGAGCGGTCAGAGGCGTGGCGGGGCTGACTGGTGGGACCAGGCGGGGCGCGGGCGGGAGGAGAGAGAGGAGGGCGGCGCCGACAGGCGGGCCCCTCTTGTCAGAGAGTGAGTGGCAACGGGCTGGGCCAAAAAGGCCGTCGGGGAAGGTTTCGGGGTTGAGGCCCGTTAAGGCTTTTTAATTCTTTTCTGATTTAAAATAATTCCAGTAATTCATTTATTTGATTAAGGATTGAATCACTGTTGATAAAAATTTGTAAAAATTCCTAAAATTATATTTTGATCTCTAGTTCATCTCATAAAATTTTCAAGTCCAGATTTTAAGTATTTCTCCCTGTTTGGCTTTATTTGGGTTCTTTTGGGATTTTTCCTTTATTAATAAATCCAGAAATGATTTAAATATTATTTTCTTTTTACTTTATTCCTTTTTAATTTCTGGGGTGTTACAATCCTATCCCCCTTACAGAGAATCTCGTCCTCGAGATTCGGATCAATCCTCGAATAGCTCAGGATGCTGTGCCTTGAGTTCATCTTCTTTTTCCCATGTAGCTTCCTCTACTGGGTGATTGCTCCACTGCACTTTGCAAAAACGGATGACTCGACTTCTGGTGGTCCTTTCTTTGACTTCCAATATCTTGACCGGTTTCTCCACATAAGTCAGATCCTCTTGGACATCCAACTGCTGAAGATCCACTTGCTCCGTGGGGACGCGGAGACACTTCTTGAGTTGAGACACGTGAAATACGTCATGTACTCCAGCCAATGAAGGTGGTAATTCCAACTGATATGCGACTTCGCCTTGGCGTCGAATAACGGGAAATGGTCCAACATATCGAGGGGCCAACTTTCCTCTCATGTTAAACCGTTGAGTCCCACGAAGAGGTGTAACCCGAAGGTAGACATGATCTCCTTCTTCAAAGGCTAAGTCTCGACGGCGATTGTCTGCGTAGCTCTTCTGTCGAGATTGGGCTGTCTTGAGTCGGTCTCTGATAATCCGTACTTTCTCTTCGGCTTCACGGAGAATGTCGGTTCCGAATACTTGGGATTCACCAGTTTGGTCCCAAAGGAGAGGCGTTCTGCACTTACGTCCATATAGGGCCTCAAAAGGAGACATCTGAAGACTGGCTTGATAACTATTGTTGTATGAAAATTCTGCATATGGCAAGCTCTTGTCCCAAGTGGCTCCAAAATCCAAAACACATGCTCGAAGCATATCCTCTAGTATCTGATTTACCCTTTCTGTTTGTCCATCTGTCTGAGGATGGTAGGCGGTACTAAAATTTAATCTTGTGCCCATCTCCTCTTGGAGGTTCTTCCAAAAGCGAGAGGTGAACTGACTTCCTCGGTCAGACACTATCTTCTTGGGCACTCCATGAAGGCATACTATCCTGGCCATATATAGCTCTGCTAGCTTAGGGCCACTGAAGGTCGTCTTGACGGCTATGAAATGAGCCACTTTCGTAAGCCGATCAATGATCACCCAAATAGAATCATATCCAAGTTGGGTCTTTGGGAGTCCGGTGATGAAATCCATACCGATCTCTTCCCACTTCCATTCCGGTACTTTAAGTGGTTGTAACAATCCTGCAGGTCTCTGATGTTCAGCTTTTACTCTTCTGCAGGTGTCACATTCGGCGACGAACTGGGCAATCTCTCTCTTCATGCTAACCCACCAATATCGTTCCTTCAGATCTTGGTACATCTTGGTACTGCCGGGATGAATGGAGTACAACGTCTCGTGGGCTTCTCTTAGGATAAGAGTCTTTATTTCAGGTTTATCCGGCACACATATCCGAGTTCCAAACCATATGGTGCCATTCTCGTCTTCTGAAAATCCGGGGGCCTTTCCTTGTCTCATATTCTTCTTAATGGCAGCTATATCCGGGTCCTCTGACTGAGCTTCACGAATCTGCTCAAACAATACCGGTTGGGTCTCCAAGGTGGCTAGATAAGCTCTGGTGGTAAATCCAAGATTTAAGTTTTCCATCTCCTTACATAACAAGGGTGCGTGTTCTTGAATCATCATGGCGGTGCAATATCCTTTGCGACTCAAGGCGTCAGCTACCACATTGGCTTTTCCTGGGTGGTAGTGAATACCCAAGTCATAGTCCTTAATCAATTCCAGCCATCGTCTTTGCCTCAAGTTCAGATCTGGCTGTGTGAAGATATACTTCAAGCTCTTGTGATCCGTAAAGATCTCACAGCGATTTCCAACTAGATAGTGCCTCCAAATCTTAAGGGCATGCACTACGGCGGCTAATTCCAAATCATGGGTCGGATAATTCAACTCATGGGGTCTCAATTGTCTGGAGGCATAAGAGATGACTTTTCCATCTTGCATAAGAACACATCCCAATCCCTGGCGAGATGCGTCGCAATAGACATGGAAGTCTTTGCGGATATCCGGTAAGGTTAGTATAGGTGCAGACACCAAACGAGTCTTGAGGGTGCGGAAACTTTCCTCGCATTCAGGAGTCCATTCGAACTTTTCTCCTTTCTGCAACAATCTGGTCATTGGCTTGGCTATCTTAGAAAAATTCTCAATAAATCTCCGATAATATCCGGCCAATCCCAGAAAACTTCGTATCTCAGATACGTTCGTGGGTGGCAACCAATCCGTGACTGCTTCTACGGTGGCAGGGTCTACTGCGATTCCTTGCGCAGAGATGATGTGTCCAAGGAACTTTACTTCTGCCGTCCAAAACTTGCATTTACTGTACTTGGCATACAATTGGTGTTCCCTTAACTTTCCTAGGGTTAACCGAAGGTGAGTCTCGTGCTCCTTCTGGTCCTTGGAATAAATAAGGATGTCGTCTATGAAGACTACGATGAACTTGTCCAGATATTCCATGAATACCTTATTCATCATATTCATGAAGAATGCAGGGGCGTTGGTTAATCCAAAGGACATAACTGTACACTCATATAAACCATAACGGGTAGTGAAGGCCGTCTTGGGTATATCTTCTTCTCGAATCCTCAACTGATGGTAACCAGACCGGAGGTCGATCTTCGAGAATACCGTGGCTCCTTTGAGCTGGTCGAAGAGATCATCGATCCGAGGCAATGGGTACTTATTCTTGATCGTTACCTCATTCAAGGCGCGATAATCCACACACATACGCTTTGCCTTGTCTTCTTTCTTCTCGACAAAGATGACGGGAGCACCCCATGGTGATGTACTTGGTCTGATATAACCTTTCCTTTCAAGATCCTCCAACTGCTGCTTCATTTCAGCTAATTCATTGGCGGCCATCCGGTATGGTCGCTTATAAATAGGAGTGGTTCCGGGTACCAAGTCAATCCTGAATTCGATATCCCTCTTAGGTGGCATCCCTGGTAGATCCTCTGGAAACACGTCCGGGTACTCACAGACTATCGGTATCTCCTCCAAGGTAATCTGATGTAGTCTTGTTCTTCCGGCCTTCATGCTGGGCATCTGGAATGTGACTATAATCCCTTCTTCATTAGTCACCGTTACTTTTCTCTGGGCACATTCTATCACACCTTGGTGCTTATTTAACCAATCCATCCCTAGAATGAGGTCCAAACCTTGACATTCTATTAGAATGGGGTCGGCCCAAAATATCGTGCCTTGGATATCTACCCATATCCTTGGACTAAAGGAACAAGCGAGGGTTTGCTTTCCCGGGGTAGCTATTAGTACTGGCCTGGGTAGTTCACTTACGTCCAGTGCATTATTTTCCACGAAAGCAGTTGATATAAAGGAGTGGGTAGCTCCGGTGTCAAATAATACCACTGCATGCGATGAATGAACCATAAACTTACCCATGACAATCTCTGGTGCAGCCTGGGCTTCTTCGGCGGAGACGTGGTTCACTTTGGCGCGGACGGCGGGGTTGGAGGTGACTCCTTGAGCTCTCTTGGGGTGGGGGCACTGGTGGGAGTAGTGTCCCTCTTGGCGACAGTTGAAGCATACCACAGGCTTGCCATGCCTGTCTCTCAAGACCTCCGGCTTCTTGGCCGGGGCAACTGGAACGGTCGGTGCGACTGGAGCGGTGCGAGGTTGACTGGCTCCGGCGTTGGCAGCTGGTGGCGCCGGGCGATATACTGGCCGGGGGTGGTATTGTGGCGCTGGTGGAGGTGGAGCAAAGCGGGGTCTTTGGGCCATGCCCTGATTCTGCCTAAAGGCAATCATGCGCTTCTTCTTCAAATCTACCTTATTCTGCTGGGTCTCCTGCATGATCGCTTTGTTCACCAACTTCTGGAAGTTGGCGAAGTCTCCTGAGATAAGCTGTAGAGACAGCTCATCTTTCAGTCCCCGGAGGAACTTAGCCTGCCTGGCCGCATCCGTACGAACCTCTTCAGGTGCGTACCTGGCCAACCTGTTAAACTCGTGCAGATACTCCGTTACGGACCTGCTCCCCTGCTGCAGGTCCCTAAACTCCTGTTGCTTCTGAGCAACGATGCCGTCGGGGATGTGAGCGGCACGGAAGGCAGCCGAGAACTCTGCCCAAGTGTGGGCGTGGCCCTCTGGTAGAGTCTCGCGGTGGTTGTCCCACCACTCAGCGGCGGGACCATGTAGCTGGTGGGTGGCGAAGGCCACCCTCTCCTGCTCAGTGCAGGTCAGGAGATCGAGTTTCTTCTCGATCGCCCGCAACCAATCCCCAGCCTCCATGGGGTTGGTGGTGCTCGAGAAGGTCGGCGGGCGGACTCGGAGGAACTCCGAGAGCTGGGTTGCGGAGCGGGA
>JAAALK010000287.1:19996260-20151647 GCA_019279435.1 Zizania palustris | reverse complement strand
ACGTGATAAAAAAGTAAACACCACTCAACTTTGTGGCATAAGATCAAAAATTCCTAATCATATTTATAGAAAATTTCGTATCGGCGTATTCGTAGATCCCATATGTGTGCAACATAGGTGACTAGGAAACAAGCTGAAATGGGGGGCTTAGAAATGAGTCACATGAGACGAGAGAGGTGAGCCAGTCTAATCACTTTCTTTATCGACTGCCACCAGACCACCGGCTCGGCCTGATCAGTCACCGGTGCCTACTTCTACGACCACGCCGCCTAGAGAGACGGCGGGAACAACTTGTGCATGATGTACATCGTCACTCGTCCCTTGCCCCGGTGCATCCCCAGCTCCGCTAGTTCCTCCCTTACCACCTCCCCATAGTCATCGGTAGCAGCAAAGTAGAGGTAGTATCTCTCGATGTGGCACGCCTGTCATTGCCGGATCTACTTCCTCCTCCCATCAGAGTACCCAACCTACCTTCATGTCGCCGCAACTACCACCTGTGTCGTGTGCTAGCATTGTCCCCAGCCGCCACTCATCACTGCACTGGCCCTTGCAGCAATGGCGATCGTGACCGTGACCGTGACCAAAATTATGACCACCTCCTCCCTATTTTCCTCCACTCCTCACACTTTCCTCTTTCTCTCGTGTCAGGAAGGTTGGAAGCCTAGAATTAGTTCTCCCATTGGCCACCACTTATCTCCTATGATCATATCTTGCAACACCCTGCTTTTTCAAGATAAATTTAATTGAAGAAAAATTAAAAAATATTTAAATAAAGAAATTAAGTTGGAATAATAAAATGGTGGAAAATAATAAAGAATTATAAATCTTAATGAACAATTAAAATGCAGTAAATAAAAGTTTTTGGGAATAAAAATAATTTAATTAATATTGAACTTAAAAGAGGACAAATAAATAAAAACCATAAGAAATAATCCAAAATTTGAGTTGGGGAATTTTTATTAAGTTATCTAAGTCAAAATAAAATTTTAGGAAATTTTTTGAATTTTTAGGAACTTTACAACTAGCATAGAAAATACAAATGAATTTTAGTAATTATTTTAATTGAGAAAAGCATTTAAAATCCTATTAGGCTGCTCGCTTTCATTCCCTCTCTTTAGGCCGGTCCAGCCCAACTACCGCGCTCACTGACATAACCAAGACCCACTTGTTAGTCTCCACTCCCCTCCCCCGCACGCGCCCGCATCCCATTCCCTCTCGTTGTCACTCAGGCCCGCCTATCGGCGTCGACTGCTTTCCATGCGCGCCCACGCCCTGACTTCTCTCGCTGACCACTCGGGCCCACGTGTCGGTGTTCTCAGCCACTCGCGCCCCTCGCCCGCACCCACTGCCATCCGACCCCTGATGAGGACATCAATAACAATGATAAAGATATCCAACACTCTATCATTTCTGGACCAATCACTCGCTCCCGTGCCCGGAAGCTTAATTATGAGGTGTGTTCATTTCTTACTTTACATAATGATATGGATATGGATGAGACGCTACTTATGGGTGATATTTTGACTCTGAGGAACATGAAAGAAGCACTTCTGGATCAAACACAAGAGAGAGAGGCGTCACAATAATCCAATTCAGATTCCACTTTAAACTCTAATTTCGGTTCGGGTTCAGCAGAGCACCCTTCAATAAAACAGGCATAACTTTCTCGTATGGAGGCGGATTGAGGCGTTCTTTAATGCGTTTGAAACATAACGAATATATCTTTCCAATGGATCTAGTGACAAGTCCTGATTCATCACAAACGTTCTGTGTAGTCTAAACAAGTCATCAAGTGTTGCGTCACCGTTTTGGGCCACTTTGGGCCTTGTATCCGTTTGGGGCCTTAAGCCCAAATTTAGGGAAGACTTTCCACAAACCCTATGTATTACCACTTAGTTATTCCTATAGTAATATGAAACTAATATTACCACTTAGTTATTCCTGTTGGGTAAAATACTATAGAAGTACTTCAATACTAATTCATGCTCCTCCCTCTGTGAAATACTATAGTATATTGTGTCAGCCATCAAGAGTGTAATGTATTTGTCTATGATTTGTCGTTCATTCTTTTCCAACTAAATTCTCTCTTTTGCATGTGCTACTTCTCTCTGGTCCTTTGCAACTTGAAGCTAAACTTCTACCATCTTTTATGTTGAAATGGCTCTCACAATTTGAGACTCATGATAGAGCTCAATATCTTCATGGGATAAATTAATTAATGAAATCTTTGACTTGCCTTTTGCTTTTACCTTAGCAGCCTTTATACCTTGTGGACGTACTTCTTGAAAATATTGAACCCGTCAATTCATTCACCATAAGTATATTATTGAAACCATGGTAAAAAAATACCTAGCCCGATTTCTAACTCATTATTAATAAGTCAAAATTCTAACCTTCATAAGTTCAAGCATATCTTCGGATGGATCACGCAACCTAGTCTTCTTATTTTTCTTTTTAGTATATATCCTAGTCTACTTGGGTATTATAATGGAAGAGTTCATCTTGAATATAGAAGAGTTCATCTTGAAAATTTCAATTAAAGTAACCCGTTCGATCTGGTGAGTCATTGCCACAACATAAAGTGGATCTCCGCGGTTGATGCTGCCCTCCTGAACAACCTTAAAAAAGCCAGGGTTGTGACTTGGCACTTTAATAATGCAGGCTGCTCCCACAGAAATTGTTCATTCCATGTGCCCCATCATCTCCAGACACCGAAAGGAAATCATCTTACATGTGTTGATTCTGGATTCTGGAACACCATATATTTGTATCATCTAACTCGGCACTGTTGCTTTACCACTGCATTCAGATCTTCAGCCATGAACGACACACGAACAATCTGTGGAGGATTTTAATTCCCTGGTGGCAGGTTGTAGAAGTTGCTGATGTACAAGGATGAGTCAGATCATCAACTGCTGCAATGTTCAAGCAGGTCAGAATGCACTGTAGAATGGAAGGCTGGAAATGCACTTCACAGTTCACACTGAGTGGCACTTTGCCTTTTCAAAGAATTCAAGTAATGCAACTGTGAAAGTGGTATGAAAAATCTAAATCCAGTTGTTTAAGCTTTCATATTAGAAAGATCTTTGCTCTTATTAATATTGTGAAACTGAGAGATTCAGCTGAGAACCAATACTAAGGATGCATCGAAATATTATGTAAAAAAAGGATGTGTTAAAATGTAAGTGACAATGCATCTAGAAGGAAGCAAGACCTGTAGTACAACAGAGGCACCGAAGTTGAACTGAACTCTAGAGATATGGTGAATGAATAAATCCATAAAATAAATCTCGCAAACACGATGATCAGCGCCTTTGAAAGGTGTCAAGATAATTTGTTGGCCTGATGTTCTCCATGTATCTGTCTTTGAGTCTTTTCCCTTTTATCTTAATAAATTTTGGCCAGCATCCATGCCCGGTGAAAAAAAAAAGACAGCAAGGGCTACAACAATGTTTGTGGTATTTATAAACTTATGTTCTGCAATTTATGCAATGCTTTGATACACTTTGAGCCTACTGACGCAGCAAGAAACCTGTTACAGCAGCATCCTACCGAAACAGCTTTCTGAAATTGTTTTGTCCTGAGATCATGTGATCATAATGGAGAATGCAGCACACTATTAAATAGATTCTTACCTACTGTATTTCAAACTTGTTAACGGAAACAAATTGTTCACCATGCGCTGAGTACTTGATGAATTATTAGTGCCTGCTGATGACACATGACTAGGACCAACTTCACAGATCCCATTACCAGCAAGTGCCGTTGGTTTTGTTTAAAGAAATGGGGAACACTTCCTTTCTCCCAATCACCCACAAGTTCTACAGAGCAACAAACCGGGAAAGCTTGCACTAGATTTCCATTTGCTTGTGCAGAATAAAGAAGAGAACCATAAAGGGGATAAAAAGGTTTCAACAACTTTGTGCTCAAAGAATATGCTAAGTAGATCCTTCCCAGCATGAGCCTACAAAAGGCCTGCCATGCTAATCCAATACATGTTGCCGCATCACCATCTGAGCAAGACTCACAGCAAGCCTAGCATTCCTTCGTCATGGCCTTCCTCGTCGTCTGTTGGTCTCAAATCCATTCCATGGCCACCATGTGTCGGAGAAGCCGTGGATGATTGCAGGAACGTTGCACACCTGAAGAGCCTCTGGCACAGAGGGCAACCTAGCATCTTTGGCAGTCTCATATGTTCCCTTGAATCGACTACAGATAGTAGGGCATCTCTGGAATTCATCTATTCATGTGAACTTCTGTGCTGTAAGGCAGTGATCCATTGGTTACTTGTTCAATTTCTTACCATATGATCCTATTTCCTCCCCCTTGTATGTCAATCATATAAAGGTTTATTCAAGGGAATAATTCTACATCTAGTTTGCCCTCTGGGGTTTGTTGTATTTTTCTTTTCCTTGAAATGAATGGCAGAGCTCTTGCCCTGCTGCCCTTATTCCAAAAAAGTCTAGTTTGGTGATTGAGTTACATGTACACCAGTTCACTCCGTGCAACTTCTGTGTTATTTCACTAAAAAAGTCTAGTGTTTGGTTTCTTGAACCAAATTCATCTTGGATGGTTCGGTATAGTTTCGAAAAAAGAGTCTGTTTGGTTGGATGTACTGTACGAAACCATCCAGGATAGATGCTTAATCATTTCGTGCGGATCATATATCATCTCATACAACCAACCAAACAATCTACTTGTATCATCTCATCCAGATCATCCTAAATTAATCTATCCAGGACCATCTCATACTGTCCAATTTCATTCAGCTAACCAAACACTACCTAATATCACAAGGCTATCGCCACACAGTGAACAAGAATCACATGTCTGCTTTCGCAGACTGCTATTGAGTTTTGCCCACATTGGACATATATACCACATGATAATATCTCCTCATATTCATCTTCTAGTCTCAATTTTATCTAATTGAAGTTGAATTGAACATGAGAAAGCAGGAGTGGAAACTTCCATTTTAGAAATCCTAATTCCCAATTGCAACACATAAGTGTAATTGATCAACGCATACTGCACATACCTATGTATCGATTATTTATTTATTCTCAAATAGTTTGTGACACTGAAGAAGTTCACAATCCACCAGCAAGGGGAGGGAAACTTACCCAGCAGCCATCACCACCGGACCAGCTAGCTCCTCCGCGCGAACCACTCTTCCCAGTTCCTCCCGTCGGCGTGCCGACCTGTACTCGACGTGCGCCAGGGTGCCCGGGTCGACGTAGGCGACGGTGATGGAGATGCCGTCGGGGTTGGAGCGTGGCCTGTAGAAGGAGGTGATGCCGCAGACCTTGCAGAAGGTGTGCTTGGCCGTGTGGGTGCCGAAGGTGGTGTAGGTGGTGATGAACGACGAAGGTCGGCGCCTCCGCCCGCCACCGCACGCGCCGGCAGGGGCACCCGCCGCTATGGACGACGGCCTCCGACTCCAAGCTCATCGCGCCCTCGTGCGGTTGTACCAAGCGATTTGTCTCGCTTCCCTTGACGAAGAGAAGAAGCGTGGGAATTTCTCCGACCTGCCGGCTGCCGCCATCGTGCCCTCGTCCAATCGCCCGGCCACCTAATCTGATGCCATGAGCTTGAGATACAAATCAAGTGGGTTAAAAGTACCGGAACTGAAAAAATTTCGGCAGTAGCCGATAAACAAGGAATTTCGGAAATTTCTGGAATTTCGGAAATTCTGGAATTTCGGAAATTTCGGTTCAAATTCAAAAAATCAAAAAAAATAAAAATTCGACATGATTTTGCCTAAAACTATCTATAGTTCATATATTACATGTAACAAACATCAACATATTACAAATTATAACAACCAATATTCATATATCTATTGCACAAAGTGTCAAAGTGTAAACAGTCCCAAATTTCACAACTAAATTTAAAGTACAAAATATTACAAGTCTATAGAATAGCAAATTAATTAACATAAGTTTATCGCCTAACATTTAAAGATCATATAAACATCTTCGTCGGAAAAGACTTGGTTTCTCAACTCTATCATTCGAACAATTGGTTGTACCACCACTTCCACTAGCTCCATCACCTATCAAATATTTTTGTAAAGAAACATGTATATTACCAATAATCATAGTACTTGAATATGATTAAAACTAACCATCCCCCTTGATACACCACCGGAGGATCTATTAGCATCAAATATATCTTCATCCATATCATTACCTCCATTCTTAGAGGTCGAGCTGATCTCCTCTGTTTCACCATCTATGTAGTCATCCTCTTCTAATAGATCATCTTTCTCTAAGCGCATCTTCCTTTTCTTGTTAGTATCCTTTGTGCCAAACTTATGTTTCCTCTTAAATGCAGTCACCTCTTCTGCTTCCATTTGTAGCTCATCAATAAGAAAACCACCATGAGTGTTCCAATCATCATCATCATCATATTCATCAAGAATTGGTCTAAACTCACTCCTAGAGTTGCTTAGCCACTCCATTATTGGATTGTCTTCATCAAAAAAAGCAACATTCATCATCATGCTACATGGATCCGCCTCTTTTTGTTGAATGCTTTGAAAATTATCTTCAAATTGATGGATGTATAATTTCATATTATAATGCACATAGACTAGCTTGTGGAGCTTATCATAACCTAATCGGTTTCTCAATTTTGTATGAACTAAAGCGAAAGTACTCCAATTTTTCTCGCAACCACTTGATGAATTACATTGTGAATGGCTCTCCAGGTGACCTCCATAGCTCTCCAAGTGACCTCCATGGCTCTCCCTAACCCTGCTTCCTCTGCCACCCTCTCCCCTTCCACCCTTGGCGCCATGGCTGGCCCTTCTCTTGCCCTTCTCGAGCTTGAGCAGGACCCAGTGCTTGCTCATTTGGTTTCTTCTTGGGATTTCTCGGGTGGTCGTGTTTTTCAACAGCAAGTTCTGGCCCGTTTTGGCAATCCGGTTCACCACCCCTGCTCCTCTCTGGAGGGTTCTTTCTTCCTCCACGTGGTTTTCAAGCGCTTCACGTTTAGGCTGACGGATTCCTCAGTCAGCTTAGCTCTTCATGCTTGCCATGGTGGAACTACGGCCAATTTCAATGTTCAATTTCAAAGGGATAGGCACTTTAGAATCTCTGTTGCTTGCAAGGATGTGGGTTTTTTCATCTGCAGTCAATGACGTTTTGTCTCTAGTGCTTTCGGTCTTTCCTTCCACCTTTGGAGGGATGGAGGGGCTAATTGGCCGATTGAGCATGCTCGTTGGATCGAGGAGGACTTGGCTAGCTGGTCGAGACCTCGCCGTCGTAGACCTCGCCTCTCCTTGTCATCGAAGTCGTGGAGGCGGGTTTCGTTCTCCGGCTCCCCCTCCATAGTGCACTTTTGCTCAGGGGTTCCTCCCGCTGCCTGTATTTCAAAATCCCGCCACGCGATTTCAAGCTCCCGTGGGCGATCCCCCGCCTCTTTCCTTGTTGGCAGCATCACAGTTCCCATTCCTGGAAGGCCACTCTCCAGAAGGTCGCTCTTGCTCGCTCGGTGACGACTACCTTCCTTGCTTGAATGCTCCCCTACTGAGGCCTCGTTTCGCCGTGATCCCCGAGGCCCGACAGTGTCATGTCTAGTTTTGGACCATCCTGCTAGTGTTTTTCGCTACAGTGCCTCACCACCTCCCATTCCAGTGAAAAAGTGTTTCATAGAATCAAGGGAGATCTTAACTCTCCTAGACCCCATTTTTCTAATCGGATGGCTACGCCTGTGGAGACGCTTGGACTCCCTGTCCCTGCCAGCATTAATGGCTGCTAGGCGCACTCTATTGAGGATCTTCGCACTCTACCCCCCCCCCCTTTAGTCCTCTTTTCGCCCTTCTGGCCATGCTCTCCGGGCTCTCTCCAGGGGGAAAATTCATTTTTCAAGCCTCGTTGGGTTCAAAAGCAAAATTCCCCCAGCCCTGCGTCAATTCCCTTAAGGTTTAAACCCCTCCTTCTTCTTCCTCCAGCTCCCTCCCCTGCTCTCGAGCATCACTCCCTTGCCATGGCCAATTTCCCCACCGACCCACTCCCTTTTCTTCCACACGATGGTGCTATCACCGATGGGGGAGGTGTTCTACGCAAGCGCCGAAATTTCATCACTCTAACTGGTCAGCATGTCAAGAGGAATGAAGATTTGGCAATAGCCGATTGCAATGGTGCTGACAGCTTCGATCACTTGGAGCGCCAAGAACTTCTCTAGCACGTACATCATCACATCACTCAAGTGCTAAGGCAGTGTGTGATCAGGTATAGCCTTTATCCAATAGGCTTGGGTATATTTCGACTAGGAGGCATCTTTGAGCGGGACTTCCTAGTATCATCAGGCCCCTTCTGGATCAGTGGTGAGCTTATTAGCTTTGTTAAACATGATGAGGCCATGAACCATAGAAACTATCCTACTTCACGCATTGGTTGGGTGATGTTCCTAGCCTATCCTCTGGACTTCAAGGAGATGCACTTCATTGAGCAGATAATTGCTTCTTTTGACAAGCTACTCTATTCGCATTCAGAGGATACTAATCTATCTAGGGTCCTACTTAAAGTTCTGTTTGATAACACCTTGGATATTCCTCGTAGCATTACGGTGAAGATGTGACACTCCATGAATGGTGAAGGTAGATCGTGGACATTTCCAGTTTACATTCTTACTCATGATCTTGCTGACATTTTCCCTGTGGATGAAGACGATCTTCCCCCTAATGGTGGCAACCCACATCCCTTCAATGGTCATGTATTTCCAGGGGAACTAGAGTGGGTGCAGAACTGGGTAGATGAGCAGCTCCTTAATGCCCCTAATTTGAATGGCTTTGGGGCCAATGGGCCAGCTCAGGATGATGCATAGATGCAGAATGTTGAGGATTTGAATGCTGTTGCACAATGGGATCACTGGCCAGTTCTACCTGATGTCCCCCAGCTGCCAGTTCAGCCGGCACAAGTGATGGGGACACTTGAGTTGGATGGCCCGATCTTTCGGTGAGTTGGATAGAGATAATGATAACTTCGATTGGATGGAGACGACGTTGACGACCCGACTACAACCGTACGAGACGTTCGTGTTGCGCCTTAGCGATCGATACACCAACTCCAAGGGTTGTTGATCTTATCGATGATCAACCGTGTTCCTGCAAGCAATCGAAGAACGAGCAAGAACAAGATAAAGGAGCAACTACAATTGCTGGATATGAAAGACGCACAGGGATAGTTGGGGTTCTGAAACGTGAAACCGGCGATCTAACCGATCACGGGTCTACACGGACAAGTAGCATTGGCTAAACTTTTATCTAATCAAAACCCGCCTTACAACTGAAGTCTCTAGGGTTATTTATAGCCCTAGGGACGTTCCCAATGTTTGGAAAACTTATTACATATGGAAAGGACTAATTATTTCCAAAACAGATTGATTAAAAATGGAAATTCCGTGCTTAATTGGTTCGGCCTAAAAAAGGAACATACATTGATTTAGTGATTGTGATCTCCTCCGATGGAATCTAGATATGTAGCTGGATCTGTTGGAAAGAGGATGTATCAAGCTTTCCAAAAAGTCCAAGATCATCCAAATCGGAGTTTCCATTTAAACGTTATGCACATTTGAATTCGGCGTTGTCCCTGCGGTCTGAATCCGAGTCATCTTCTCAATCGTGTAGAACTTTATTTTTATTTTCTCTTGGAACAAAAGTAATGTCCCAAACTTGTATATTATGTTTGGATGGCCTTGCTTTGGTCCCCAATCAACTTCCACAATGTTCCATGCCCTTGATTTGCTCACAACACGTCCCTTAATCCATGTAATAATTTCTGTAATTGAAAACAACAACTTATGGTGCAGCAACCTTTTCTCAAATATGTAAAATGTAAATCGAATATAGAAAGCATGCACCTTTGTTTTTATTATATTTATATCCTAGCCGGTGATGTCCTCATCAACAAGCCTAAGAGGAAATTAGTGTGGATAGCTCAGTGATTGCTGACCCAAGTCTTTCTGCTACCCTCTCACTATCTGGGTCCTCAACTGAATCACTAACAGTGCCTATTCTGAATGGTAGTGGACCGAGCACATGCTTTACCCTAGCTACCTCAGAAGATCATGGATTTTCTTCTCAAGTGGCCACTTCAGTCAAGTTGATCAAGCAATTTCCAACTGTCTACAAACGTCGACGCACTGCCACTATAACTGAGATGCCTGATAGCCCAGCTAAACCTAACGGCCAGCCGAATGTCCCAATGTCTTCTGTTGGCTTAAGGCGCGGTGCTCGAATTCAGAATAGGCTTCAAGGTTTTCAGAAGGATTGTGTTTCCCGCCATTGCATGCACGTTGATCATGAGTCCAAGTCCAAGGGGAAAGCTATTATTCTGCTTGAGATGTCGACACTTCAGGACTTTCTTGATTGCTGTAAAAGTGATATGGTCCCATATCCTTTGTTAATTGGGCAGATTCAACATACAACTACCCATTTATGTGGGGTAGATCCCAAACTAGTGTCCGAAGGGGAGCTCTCACGCAGTCCCAGACCTACCAACACTCAGTGCAATGTGCCAACAGATGACAGCATTGAAGACAACTAACTGCCAGGCTTGGCGACAAGCAATCTCCGGGGTCTCTTTGCTATTTCGGCTTTCTGGATGCTTTAATTTATGTTGGTCGCTTCCTTTTAGTCGAAGGGCTTTTGTAGGCTACTTTAATTACCCTCCTGGTTTTGGCTCATGCTTCCTATTTATCTCTGTCTCTAGAACTGTTACTTCTTACTGTTTATTTTGTGGGAGCACTAATCCCTCCGGTTGGGCGGGGGGACTACTTCTCTTCATTTGTTCTGTTTGCAATGGGCAGGACAGTTAATTGGCACATTCTCAACTGGAATGTATGTGGTTTAAACTGCCCGAATAAATGACTTGCGGTGAAATCACTTTTGTTGGAGACTTCTTTCTCTATCTTCTGCCTCTAGGAGACCAAACTGTCTACCATCGACCACTCCATCATTAGAAGTTTGGCGCCCAAACGGTTCGAAAATTTTGCATTCTCTCTGTCTAGAGGAGCCTCTAGTGGGATTTTTTATAGGATGGAACAATACTTGGTTCTCAGGACGCGTCATCTCTTCGGATTTCTATCAATTAAAGTGGGCTTCTCTTCTCTAGTAAATGGGCAACACTGGCTTCTCTTAGCTATTTATGGCCCATGCCGAGAACCTGATAGAAGCGAGTTCACCAACTGGCTAGCTAATGTTCATATAACCCCGCATGAAAATTGGATGTTTCTTGGAGATTTCAATTTCTATCGGCACCCTCATAACAGGAACAAGCCTAGGCCCAATTATTCTGACATGTCTCTCTTTAACTCTTGTATCAGCTCATAAGGCCTTCTTGAAATCCCTATCTCAGGCTGTCAGTTCACTTGGAGTAATATGCAATTAGACCCACTACTCATGCAATTGGATTGGTGCCTTACTTCAGCTAATTGGGCCACTTCTTTCCCAGCCACTAGCTTCACGACAATGGATCGGTTCACATTTGATCATGTCCCCTGCAAGGTACAAATTGGTACCAATATTCCATGATCACAGTTGTTTCGTTTTGAAAACTACTAGACCTCCCTTCCAGGCTTCTTAGAGATAGTTTCTCGCTATTGGAGAGCAGGTTGTAACTCAATTGACCCCATCAAGGACTTACACTCAAAACTTAAAGAGACTCAAGTGTGGCCTTTGTGTTTGGAGTCATTTTTTCAATATCAACCACATTGATCGCTCTATATCTGCGTGCCACATGGTCATCCTCTTTTTGGACTCTGCTGAATGCCACTGAGTCTTAAGTGTCCCTGAGTGCAACTTCCGGAAGATCATCAAGACTCATATCAGCTTTCTCATTAGGCTCAAGCAAATATATTGGAAACAAAGATGCACTATTCGTTGGACATTGTTGGGAGATGAAAACTCAAAATTCTTCCATGCAGCAGCTACATACTGTCATAGACGTAATACAATTCACTCGCTTCTCCTTGCCAATGGTAATACGGTCACATCTCATGAAGATAAGGCTGATGAGTTCCTGGACTCCTTCCTGAATAGAATGGGTTATTCCAATTGTCCACCTATGCACTTTGATCTTGCAAGTCTCATCCCCCCAGTCCCGGGCTTGGATCATCTTGACTCCCCTTTCTCTAACACTGAAATCGACGTCATTGTTTGCTCGATGCCCCGCGACAAAGCTCCTAGTCCGGATGGATTCAATGGTCACTTTTTCAAAACCTGCTGGAATATAATCAATCCTGATATCTATAGAGTCTGTCAATCTTTCTATGACAACTGTGTTGACATCCGTCTGATCAATAGTTCCTATATCACCTTGATTCCAAAGAAGGATTGCCCTTCTACAGTCAACGACTTTAGGCCAATCTCATTGGTTCACTCTATCATCCAGATCATCACCAAATTACTAGCAAACAGGCTTCAACCGCTAATGACAGGCATGGTGCACAAGAATCAATATGGATTTATTAGGGGTCGCTCGATCCAATATTGTTTAGCATGGGTTTTTGACTTCACCTTCCAATGTCATCGCTCCAAACGCCCGGTTGTGATCATTAAAATTGATTTCTAACAAGCATTTGACACTATCGAGCACTCAGCCATTCTCTCAATGCTTCGACACTTGGGTTTCCCTTCCAGTTGGCTCAGGTGGATTTCCTCGCTCTTCCACTCAGCTCACTCAGCAATCATTCTCAATGGTTCTGTTGGCAAGTTCTTCGATTGCAAACGAGGAGTAAGGCAGGGCGACCCGCTCTCGCCCCTCTTTTTTGTCCTCGTCGAGGAACTCCTACAGTATGTCCTCAACAATTTATCTTGTCGTGGGATTCTTAAAGCCCCAGATTGTCATCATGGGAAGGATTTTCTGATTATTCAATATGCTGACGACACTTTAGTCTTTGTGGAAGCTTCACAATGGAACTTGTTTTCTTTAAAGGCTATTCTCAACTCCTTCTCGGAGTCGACGGGGTTGAAAATTAATTTTGACAAGTCTTGTTTGATCCCCATTAATGTTGACCAGCCTGAATCATTGACTCTATCAAGGACTTTTGGCTGCTCCCTGGGTTGCTTACCCATCCCTTATCTTGGCCTCCCCCTGCACTATGATAGGCCTAAGTTTCATGATTATAGCTCCTTGATATCCAAATTGGAACATAGACTTCAAGCTACCTCTTATTGGCTTTCATTTGCAGGCAAGCTCCAATTAGTCAATTCAATGTTATCAGCTCTCCCCACCTATACTATGGGCATCTTCCGTATTCCAGCAAAAGTAATCCATTACTTGGACAGAGCTAGGCGAAACTATCTCTGGAGAGGACATTCCGCCCTCACCAATAAAAAGCCACTTGTGTCTTGGTCGAGAGTTTGTAAGCCAAAAGTTAAGGGTGGATTGGGAGTTGTCAATCTCATAATCCAAAACACATCTCTTCTTATGAAGCACCTGGATAAATTTTACAATAAGAGGGATACACCCTGGGTTGATATGATTTGGAGGTCCTACTACAATTCTGGTTCACTCCCTCATCTATTAAAACCTCGTGGCTCTCCATGGTGGAAGGAAGTCTTGAAGTTACACAATCTATTTTTAGCCATTGCTAAACCTTCAGTAGGTAATGGCAAGTCCATCTCCCTCTAGTATGACCTTTGGACCTCGCTGCCCCCTCAACTCCTGTTTCCTCATCTATTCTCCTTTGCAAGGAACACAAATATTTCATTGGCTAAATTTGTTCAACACCCGAATCACAACTGTCTATTCTACCAGCCCTTGTCTCCACAAGATTACACTGAGTACCAGAGCCTGTGTTCATTGGTTGAATTGGTATTGGCCTCCTCTAGCTCCAATGACTCCTGGAGTTACCTTTGGGGATCAAAAGACTTTAAACCTCATAGCCTGTATTTACACTCCTTCGTGACCCTCAATGTTCACTCGGCATTTACTTGGTGTGGAAGGCCAAATGTTCAAATAAACTCAGAGTTTTTTCTGTCTATTACTTCAAGACAAGCTCAACACAAAGGACATTCTTAGGAGAAAACACATTGTGCCATCAGACGCTAATGGCCACTGCCTGTTATGTCAAGCTCCTACTCTTGAAACTTCAAGGCACCTCTTCTTTTCCTGTGCCTTCAGTTCAACCTGCTGGAATCGTCTCAATATCTCCTAGATCAATGCACCCCTGATAGAAGACCTCCTTGCATCTTGTCAGAGAAATCACCCTTGGCCTTTTTTTATGGAAGTCATTCTGATAGGGACTTGGACAATTTGGATACACCGCAACCACTGCGTGTTCAAGGGACAACAAGCCTCGCTGGATAGCTGGTTTGCCTCTTTCAAGAAGGAGCTTGCTCTTCAAAGTGTTAGATTCAAAAGATCTCTTAAGGCCCCCTTGTTAGTTGGGCTGATAGTTTGTAATCCCCTCAGCTATTCCTCCCTCATTCTCTCCCCCCTCCCTCCCCTCTCTCGTCTCGCTCTGTTATGACCATATCTATTTACCTATTTATACAACCGTGGTAGGAGCCTCTCCTACTGGTTACTTAAAAAAATTTACATTGTGAAACAATAAGCTTAGCAAGCTTTTATAATTCTTTGCATTGTCCTCCATATGAATTCCACCATTGAGCTGCAATTAATTAACAAATAAATAATAGCATTATAAAAATATATGAATTGATTTGTCGAATAAAAGTATATTACCTGGACTTATTTCACTATGAAGTGCTGAGCTCCGAGCCTCAATTGAACCAAATAACATTTTATTTTGACTAAAAATATTTGTAAATTGGTCAATTGCAATTGATGCCTCCTCTAGTGAGCTTGCTAGTTTCTTGAGTGCTAAAATTATAGATAATATAGCAAATTGATATTGTGCAAATTTTGAGCTATACAATCCATGAGGATCAAGTGCAGCAGCTAGAAATAGTAAAAGAGAATAAATGTTAATGATCTTAATTAATCAATTAAGAAACCATAAAAATATATGACAAAGATAAAAAGTAAAAAAATCAATTTAGTTCTAAATATTTACCTGCATTAGAGTTTATTTAAGAAGATATCAAGTCCTTCTATTGATTACTTCATTTATTCTATCCATGAGATCTTTATGAGCAATCTTATCATGTTTTAATTTGGCAAATATCTCATTTTGAACACTTGGCATTCTAGGAATGAATCCAGATATAGTCTCATTTTTCTGTTGGTCAGCAAAACGAAGCACAGAATATAAAGGTGTAACTGCTTTCAACACCAACCCCACCTTTTCCCACCACATCCTATTTGTGAGGCAATCATAAGTAAATGCATGGTCTTTATCATCTTTTCAAGGACTATCCCTCCACTCTTTAGATACCATCCATAACTTGAATTTTTCTTTTCTATCCTAGAAGCTCTGTAAGAACAGGAAAACCATACCAAACCTAGTGGCATTCCATCGAATTAGCTCTCCCCCAATCATCTCTCTCATCATAGCATGAAGTCTACAAAAATTAGAAGTCATGAGATGTAGTTGTACTGAAAATGAAAAAAATAAGATATTAATAATTAGAAACTAAAATCAGCACTTATATATGTTCAAGATAAGAGTTACTTATTATGGTTGTAAAAAAATTTACACGTTCTTTTTGCATTTTCCACTATTTCATCAATCTCACCAAAATTTGTTATTTCCTTCAACATCAAGTTAATAGTGTGAGCTGCACATGGCTGCCAAGGAATGTGTCGATACTTAGCTATGAGTTGCTTGCATGCTTTCTTGTAATTGGAACCATTATCTATCACAATTTGTATAACAAACTTTTCCCCAACCTCATGAACAACCACCTGTTCAATACACTCATAAACGAATTCAGCATTTTGAATGCATCCAATTGCATTAACGGTCTTGTGAAAGAACATGCGACCATTACAAAATATCATAAAATTAATGATGCACATCTTGGTTGGTCATGTCCATGAATCACACATGATGGTAACTCCAAATTGAGCCCAATTTTCCTTATAATCATCCATATAAGATTGCATATCCTCATAATTCAAATCTAGCAATGGACCATTTATATCTCTTCCCGATGGAATCACCACTCCCTCTCCAAGTTGTTGAGCTAATTTCATGGCTGATATAAAGTATGGACAATCAGCTTTCCTTCTAGGGATATCATTGGCATGAAACCACTTTGCTAAAGCTTTGCCAAGTCTCCCTTTAGCACCCCCGTAACATAATGTCCACTCTAGGTTGTGAAGGTGCTTTGCTACGTGCCAAGTCTATATCAAAAGGGGCTTGTGCAATACTTGGACTCTGATAGAACCTATCCATTTTAGTCTGACTAACAGAGGAACTTGCTCTACCTAAAGATATGTTGCTGTCACTGCCACTGCCACTTGCCCTACACCTAGATGAATAATTTTCTCTCAATGATTCTCTTAATGCCCACTCAATTTGACCATCTTCATCTCGAGGAATGTTAGTCCTTCTAACATCCCCGTATGTATCCTCCATAATTGCCTTTTCCACATATAGACGATGTTCTTTAACATCATCTTTCTTTTTTATCCCTCTTGCAAAATCATTCAACATTTTTGTCCTCACATGCCTTGGCACATTTTGACATGACACCACATCTCCACTTATCCCATCTAGATGATTTCTCAAACGAGTTTTACCGCCATTGTCTCTACTAGTTGTACAGTAGACACACTTAAACCCATGTGTTTTCCACTTATCCCCATGGTTCCATGGGTCCTCAATAGGTCCTCATAGTTTTACTCGAGCTCTTGAGATTAAAAAAATATTAAAAACAATAGGTCACACTTATATCATATATAACATAATTTTATATATTTTAAATTTACATGTTCACTAGAGTGCATAAACTCACCCGTTTTACTGATTATAATATCATCGGCTCTATTTGAGAAGCCACTGTCACCGTCTATAGTAGTTGCATCATTCTCCATGATAAACTTTGCTCACCATCAATACAACAAACAAATACAAATACAATGTACACTTTTAAATATTTAATATGAAAATTTGTATTGCAAATTATCAGGTTCATATATCAAAATTTATCTATATTTTAAAACAAATGAGTGAAATGACCATGAAAGTAATATAAATCAACGTTAAACTATATGGAAATTGAAAAGATAACAAAACAAATGAAGATTAAAGTAATAGATAAACAAAACATGTCACTGTGAATCAATGATCAATTAAGCGCATCATCTAGGTATACATATATTATATTGCAAAACAGTACTGTTTGGACAGAATTGAGTTACCTAGGTTGTACGACTAAAGATCGTGGGATCCTCAATGAGATCATGCACTGGATGGTTGCACGGTGGCCTCTGCCCCTGTTCGTTCTCGCCCCCTGAAACAGTACCAATCGTTGTGCGGTCTAAATCCAATCTTACACCTCTCTGCATATGCATATGTGTATCTATATTACCTAGGAGGATGAAACGAGGAATTAAAATGTAACTAGAATATGTATTGGAGATCCAAGCTAGCTAGATAGGCACGTCCGCACGTGCCTTGGAATCTGGCGGTCTGGCCCAATGGCAACGGCGGACGGAGGAGGAGGCATAGGGGATGCGGCAGTGTGGCTAGCAGGAATGAGGAAATAAGCGGCGGGGACGATGGCGTTTGGAGATTTGATCGGCAGGGTTTTCGTTTGTTTCAAGCGTTTTAGGGTTGATTTTTAATATGGGCTTCTGTGGAAATCAAACACATGGCCCATTTAATACAATTTGGGGATTTTCGGCCCAATAGTTAAATTTAACTGAAATTTTTTGCCTGGTACATCTTTTTTTCGGTGCCCAACGAAAGCTACGAAATTTCGGAAATTTCGGCGAATTTTCGCCAAAATTGTGAACCCTATTGCAACCACGCTGCTCGATGAGCCCTAGTTGCAAAGACACAGCTCGTAGACGGCGTCGCTGTATGCCCAACACATCTTCGACACCAGCCACCTCGGCACCCTGATCGGCATCCTCTTCGCCAGCACCCCGTCCTTTCCTGCGCCACCACATTCATCGACAGGGAAGCCCCGCACCTTGGTCACGATGTCGTTTGAGTTCACAATGCGGAGCACCTTGCCGCCGCTCTCCTCCAGCCTCTAGAATGCCGCGTTGCCCACGCACGGCCCGCCGAATGACACGGGGAGTGCGCCGCCGACGAGCGGAGGGTGGTTGCTACTGCGGTGCGTGGAGGGCGACGACGGCGGTGAGGGCACATATTTTATTTCAGGATCGGGGGCAGAATGGTCTATTCTCTATCTAAAAATTAGAAAAAAAAAATACAAACCAAAAAATAGATGGAATGACGCGAAAAACAAAGACACATTGAGCTAAATGGTAATTTTACGAAGTGGAAGATGAAAGTGGTATTTCTACGAAGCCCATTACCACTAGTGTACTACTAGTTGCGAAAGCGGCGTCGAGTTAGATGCTTGGGCAGGACCATTGGGGAGGAGAAGGCTGCATGCAAAAGTTAGCGCCCCTAGTCATTATAACTAATAATGTGTATGTACTAACACTACGATAAAATCAAATATGTATTTTATTTGTTTATAAGGAAGCTAAAAATTTCAAGAGAGCAATCTATAGTGAATAATTGGTGATGTTAACTATGGAAAGACAAAGGGAAAGCTTCTAGATCTGACAAATCATAATTCTTGTGGTCTTTCCATGGTCACGGAATTAATGTCCAACACGGTAAATAAGACATGGATAAGGCTAACATAAACTTGCCAGGAACATCGTCCTAATCTTTTTTAACGCTCTTGCTATCAACTTCAAAACATCTTTTTAGGTGTTGGTGTCTTTAAGAACCAGCAGGGTTGAAGATTACACAAAAGTAACTCATATGGTTCTATTTATTTGATTATTTCTACTTCAACATGTGTACTGTCAAATTGCATGGTACGAAGTAAGTCTTGAATGAATAACAATGATGCGGAAAGACTTATTAGCTTGGCAAACATGTGAAAGTGTTGACTCAATATTGACAAAAGTATTTTGTCCCAAATGTAACATCGTAAAAAGGAAGGTGCTACATTCACCTCTAGCTCAATTAACTTAGAACAAAACGATCAAGATCAAGTCATTAAATAAAAAAATCCAAGACAAAGTGCCACGATCTTATTGAACAACTTGAGGTTAAATTTAGTGGCTTCTTTATACCGTCACACCTTTATGCTCTAATTACATGAGATATTTTTTGTGTGAAATCAGCCAAAAAAACTATGAGGGAAACGATTAAGAGTTGCGAACCTACTGGCATCACTTGGCGAGCACATGGAGCCTGAGCATGCGTCGTATGTTATTGCCTGAGCCCTCCTTAGCTGTGAGTTGTATGGCACATGGAGCCTGAGCCTGAGCCTGAGCCTGAGCATTTTTCAAAACATAAATTTAAACTCAGGCTCTTTGGTTTCTGTTTGGTTCAGATTTTTGAATCAATTTTTTGGCTCGAAAGCTAGAATCTAAACCAAACAGCTCTTTTGGTTACCTAGCTTTTTCAGAATACACAGATTCTCGTAGTACAAATTTGAAAGCTGGTATGGTATAACTTAGATTTCACAGCTTGCTAGTTCAATTTGAATGAATATTACCTATCATACTATTAAAACATATCAGTTTGTGTAAAATTTTAAAAAAAATAAAATTTTAGTAAATTATTTCATTTTAGTGTAATTTAAAAATATATAATTTTAATATAAAAATTACAAAATTTCATGATTAAAATGATTTACACGTAAAATTACACATTAATAATATAACTAAACAATGAACTGCTAAAATATAAATCCGTAACTATTCCAACCAAACAGTTTCTCAGCTTTTCTACTGCTCACAACAGCTTTTACATAATCTACCACTAAACCAAACACACCCTTAATCTCCTAAGCCTAAGCCAATATCCTGAAAATCGTCGAAGCAAAGGCTTTTATGACACTTGGAAATAATAACCTCGTGTAAAGCGTCATGAATTTATGCATAACTTAGAAAAATAATTCATCACGTCCAACAATCATAGTCGTTTATAAAAAAAGAAAGTGATTAGAAACACACTATAGAGCGTGACAAACAGACTTTCGTCGTCGGACTGTCATAAAATCCATTTTCGCTAAACTTGAATAAAATAGAAAGTCACGAAATGTCAAATCTTTCGTAGCGAACGCTACATGACTTAGCTTGCACTTCTTAAAACATAACCATTTGTAAACTCAAAACGCAATATGTCAAACTCGATGCCGTACAACCCTAATTACAACGCTATAAAAAAAACACCGTCCATATCAAAAGGGTGGCTGCAGCTTCATCCAGAACGTACGACATCTCCATCTCCATCTCCAAGGCTACAAATCACAGCTACAACAACTCAACTAAATTTGAAGGATGTTAACTGCACACTATAGATACAAAACCAGAACGTTGGGAGGGCGGGAAAAGCCAGCCGGGTGTTTAGCCGAACGGCGAGGGCACAGGTCCGGCGAGGGCGTCAGATCTCTTGATGCTCCCCATGCCACAGACGACACATCCCGGTGCAGAAAGAGCGGAGAATTTGGCGCCACAGAGGTCGCAAATGTCGTGGCCAATGGTGGAGAGGCGGCTGAGGGTGACGGCGCAGAACTGGGAGGGGTCTTCGAACGGGTCGATCGATTTGTTCGTCAGCCCCCTCTGGAGACACATGTCGATCAGGCTCTTGAGCTCATCCTGCTTCGTTGGGGGTGCCTTGGAGTAGAGGAGGTCGAGCATTTGCTTGGCGTAGGCATAGTTCTGGACCTCCATGTTTCGCTTGATGGCAGTTCTGATGCAGTTAATCCGGTGCTTGGCTTGGATGGGCAGGGAAGCGAGGTGGCGAGATAGCCTGGCCATTTCCTCCTTCGCACTGAGAGCACCAGCTCCTTGAACCCTCTGCAGGCGTGCAATTTCCTGCAGGCAAATAGAAGTAATTAAGTAGCAGGTAATCTTAATCAGTTCCATGCCAATAACTCGTTTTTAAGGACAGTTGTTTCACTGACTAACATAATGATGCATGAGAAATGCATCGCACATAATAGAGATGGAGTTCTTATTATTAGCAAGTTCACTAAAAAATCGAAGAACGGTCGCCTTGAATTCCCCAACTTCCCATCGTTCAACATATGTTTTATCAAATTCGTCAGACTGAAAGGTAATGATATCCAAGGGCCTTGGAGTGAAACAAGCAACATTTGTTACCAGGGAGTGCTTGAAATAGGCAAATGTTAAGTTGCAAAATATGGTAGCAAAAACTAGCAGAAAAATCTCAGGACTCGTGGTGAAATAAATATCCTAGAAAACCATGACAAAAACTGTGCTCTTATGAGGTATGCCATAACAAAAGTGAATATTACCTGTAGCAAAGCAACTGCAATCTTATACTGTGCACAAATAGTTGCCTGCGCTTTGATATCAGCTTCACGTGACTGGTCCTTTGCAAGGGCCAAGAATGCTTCGTCCAAACAAGATAAAGCATCTGTAAGCTGATTCTGCTCAAGATGAGCAAGACCCATCTTGTAGCACTCGGCTGCAGGAGCACCACGTGGAACCTGTAATCATCAGTGAAGATGTCAAATAAATCTTCCCAAACCTATCAATTTTGTTTTAAATAAAAAATACAAATTGAGCACCTGTCCAGGGCGCACAACAGTAGGTGCTGGGGGCCGAGCAGCTTGCTTTCCTGGTCCTGGACCTTCAAGAGCACTAAGATCAATTGGTTGTGCTGTGGCAGGAACAGCAGGTTGAAAGCCCTGTGGCTGTGAAGGAAGAGCCTGGGGTTGCGTTGGAAGAAGCTGGCTCTGGGGAGGAATGCCACCATCAGGTAGACCAATAGAATCCATTGGAATCCCTGGTTGCTGCGGAAACTGCATCTGTTGTGGAGGTGCCTGTGGTGGAACCCCACCATCTGGAAGACCAACATTAGCCATCATGTTCTGATTATGAACTGGCCGGACTGCACTCATTCCAGGAGCAGGTTGAGCAATTCGTGACAGAATTATTCCAGGTGGAGGTAGTTGAGCTGCAAGTTGCTGCGATGGAATAGTGTTCTGGAAGAAGTCCTCAGGAATAGGTCCAGCCGTCACTCCCATGCCACCAATTACAGGACCTGTTGCTGTGGCACCAATGGGAGCTTGTGGTCCTACTAAAGCATTGGTACCAAATAAATCAACAGCAGCATTTGGCATTGCTGGAGCAGCAGGTGGTGCTTGCCCTGGTGACTGCATAGAAGCCTGGTTAAATTCTTGAGGTGTCCCTGATAAAGATCTTGTCCTAGTGATTGGAGGGCCTAAGCCTAGCTGTTTAGTGGCTTCTTTCAGTTTGTTAACATCAATAGTAGATGTAGCAGGCTTATCACGAATCCTGATGTGTATCTTTTTAGTCTTTGATGTTGACTCATCTTCGTCACTACTTCCACCATCAACAACACCATATAAAGTCTTTTTGAACTCCTCTGCTGCTTTTGCCTGTTCATCTGCAGAGGCAATTTGGACCCCTAGCTGCCTGGCCAGAGTATCACCAACTGAATCAACACCAGCATTTGCCATGTTTTTCTGTGCCGAATCAGAAGATGCTGCTTTTGCATTCTCACTACTGGCTGCTGCAATAGCTTTAACCAAACTCTTTTCACTTACTTCCACTATGTTACCCCGGCCTTTCATCACACCCAAGTAGACACCAATATGATCTGCAATGACAGATGGAATACCAGCATCAGTCGTCTTCATGTAGGGCATGACCTCTCCTGCAAGCTCCCACTGAGGTATACTCTTCATGCTCATAGGTGTTTTGATTTCCCAGTTTCCTCCTGCCCATTCCGGACCTTTAGGCACCATACTTTCAGCGGCAAAATTTGCAAATACACCTTGTGTCCATCCAGTTGAACGAACTCTTAATATTCTCTCAAGGTAACGTCTCAACTCAGAATCTGTAGCAGATTCTTCCAACTTCTGTGAAAGGCGTCGCAAGGCACTAGGATTCAGGTGGCATATAAACAGATCCAGCATGCTCTCGTGATCTGAAATAGCCTCAAATGTTTCTTTTGCACTGTCAAACTGACCATACCTATAGAGTTCAATTCCTATGAAATTATAAACAGCAAAAGCAAGAAGCACATGGTACAGAGAAATAAATAGTTCAACAGTATTACAGGCCAAAATGACAATTTTTTGTTATGGTTCAACATCCCACAGGAATGATGGGAGCAGGCAAGCATAATGTTGGGTAGTTATGTAAAACATCGACCACACACAAGATCACTTTCATTGACTAGAGGCACAAAAATAAAATAAAAGGAAAAAACTAGAAAGCTGTTTTTGCCGGCCATTCCAACACAGCTGTTCTGCTAAAGGAGCAAAGCTATACTATAGATTCAATCAGAATAAAATGGAATATTACAAAGTAGTTAGCTAATGCTGTGTTTGAAATACAAGAGCATCTGTATTTTCTCAAAAGTACTATCATATTTGTTCGGGTGATTGGGGTTGACAGCTACCTTGGGCCGTATTTGGTTGGGCCGGTTGGGGTTAAATACTACCATGCTTAATGAAATCACAGTCAAATCAGCATAGATTTGAAATTTTGATTGTGTTTGTTCTACAATTTGAAAAATTTAAGAGCCTTTAACCATTCATTATTCAGTTGAGGTCAAAATGTTATCCTGGATAAAAGTCATGAAACCC
The DNA here is from genome assembly GCA_019279435.1 of Zizania palustris. NCBI lineage: Eukaryota > Viridiplantae > Streptophyta > Magnoliopsida > Poales > Poaceae > Zizania > Zizania palustris. The sequence goes on along the minus strand of JAAALK010000287.1, from coordinate 20,127,943 downwards.
TTGTAAAACATAGAGAAATTCTTTAATCAAAATTATTCAAACAATATTTGCAGTTGAGACCTACAGGAGATGATATCTTGTTTAGAAAAAGTTGAGTGTAGTTGACCATACTTTATGCATGCATATCCCAACTCTCGGAAACGCTGGAACAGATGAGAAGTTGGAGGGCACTGGGGATAATCTCTGGAACGCAGGAACTCATCTTTCAAAATTGATAGAGCAGTAGAGAACCGGAGGGCTTTGATTGCGTAATTGCACCTCATGATCTAAAACAATATGGAAGAAGGTATAAGATCAAGAAACAGAGAAGAAAAGGAAGTGATGTGAGCACAGATTAAGCATACTTGTGTAAACTGAGGGCCTGCTTGAGATAGCGATACAGCAAGATCTCCACAAACAGGGGGGCCTTTAGCTAATATGTCCAGTGACCTTGGAGTAACACGTAAACTATCAAACCTGCAGAGAAATAAACAAAAACAAATAAAAGGTAATCAGAACATGGTGATCCAGACATATAACATCTTCTGCAGTATAGTAGGAAGAAACAACATGCTCTGAAAGAATCAGGAAGCCAGAGCATGATAGATTGTTTTGTCATTAAGTGAAAATTTTAAGGGACTGTGCACTAGTGTTATAATCATGTGATGAGCAGATAACAGAAAAAGGAAGATCAAGAGATTCCTCCAAACGAAGATTGGATCTGTTCTATCGACAGGAATTTTTCACAAAGACATGTGCTTTCAAATTGAAGAAAATGAATACCATGAAGTTGAAACCATAGCTAAGAGTTTGACTGAAGCATAAGTGTGCTTTTTATGAGAAATCCTATCAGATTCCTACCAAACATCAATCTATGGCCCATCACTTCTTGCAGCTCGTCAGCATATTGAATTGGATGATGGTATTAGTTACAACTTCAGCAATGAAGCTGAGAATGAGAACCGTTGTTGCTCGGAACAGAGCTGATGACTAATATGAGGATAATATATTACAATATCAATATTGCAATGCAAAATTTGAATACTTTTCACTGATTACTGGAAGATTTAATGCAGCAGCAGCACTAACAACTATAGATGATGTTAGAGGTGTGTGTGTGTGTGGCCCCTGGTGTGTGGGCCCCTCCTGTAAGGCTCCCCTTTTATCCTCCCAACCCAAGGGAGAGGAATCAATCCATCATCTCTTCCTACATGGTATCAGAGCCCTAGGCTCCTCCTCTCCTCCTCTTCTTCCCTGCCGCCGGCGCCGCTGCCGTCGCCTCCATGGCCGGCGACCCCCCTCCGGCGAGCACCACCTTCTTCTTCTCCTCCTCCTCCCCTTTTCGTGGGCTGGGTTCCGCCACCATGGCCGGATCCGCCCCTCTTCCGACCGGATCCGCTGCCGGGGCGACCGGATCTGCCGCAGCCGGCTTCCCCCCCGCCGGGGTTCGCCGCCGCCGGGCTTCCCCCGCCCGGATCCGCCGCCGGGGCGGCCCGATCCGGCGCCGCCGAGTTCCCCCCGCCCTTCCTCGACGCCGGCGCCCCTCCCCCGCCCGGTTCCGCCGCCGGGGCGGCCCGATCCGGCGCTGCAGAGCTCCCCCGCCCTGCCTTGCCGCCGGCGGGGCCGGATCCGCCGCCGCCGGCCTGTCCTTCGCCGCCGGCCCGCCTGTCCCGCCCGGACCCGACGCCGGGGGGCCCGGATCTGCCGCCCCCGGCCCTCCCCTGGCCCCTACAGGGCCGCCCCCCCTCCCCCCAGCCACGGCCTTGCACTGGCTGACCATGGGGGGGCCCCTGCGGCTGCTGCCGGCCTCACCGGCCTCCCCCGGGCCCCGGGGGTGCTGCCTCCCCTTCCCCCTGCGCTGTCCTGGCCGACCCCGGATGGGCCGCCGCCGCCGCTCCTCCCCACCGCCGCGGCCTCGGGCTGGCTTGCCCCTACGGATATGGTGGCTGCCGACGCTGCCCTTGCTGCCGCCCTTGCCACTGCCAAGACTGCTACCGCTGCTGCTCGGGCGCGTGAGCGGGCAGCCGCCCTCGCTTGGGAGAATGCTCGCCAGACCGCTGATGCCCTTGCCCAGCATGTCGCTGAGGCCGAGCATCACCTCAGGGGTGTTGACCCCACTGCCACCGCGGCTCCTGCTGTCGCCGCCGATCCGGATGCCGCACAGCTTCACGCCCAGGCGGCCGGTGTCCAGAATATCCGGGCGCTGGTGCCTGTCACCCTCGATCCCTCATCGTCCTCCTACGCCCGCTGGCGCGACCTGGTGCTCCTCACCCTCCAGCGCTATGCCCTGGATGACCACGTCCTCATCGACACTCCGGTGGTCGCCCAGGGGTCCGTGTGGCGACGCATGGACAGCGTGGTGCTGTCATGGATCCTTGGGTCCATCACTGTCGAGCTCCAGGACATCGTGCGAGAACTGGGTGGCACCGCTCGGCAGGCCTGGGTTGCGATCGAGGGGCAGTTTCTTGCAACCGCGAGGCTCGTGCTCTCCAGTTGGACGCTGCTTTCCGCACCTTCGTCCAGGGGGATCTCTCCATCTCGGAGTACTGCCGTCGCATGAAGGGGATGGCGGATTCTCTTCGTGACCTTGGCGAGCCTGTTGCGGACCGCACCCTTGTCCTCAACATCCTCCGTGGTCTCGGTGACAGCTACGCCCATCTCCGGACATGGATCACCAGGACAGTGCCGTTCCCCTCCTTCCGCAAGGTTCGTGATGACCTTGTCCTCGAGGAGCTGACCCGGGGACTCGCTCCCACCTCTACTACCGCGACTGCCCTAGTCACCCCCGGCTCCATCCGGCCGGTCTCCCACCCAACACCATCGCCGGCTCCCTCCCTTCTTGGTACTCCCACCGCCGGTTCCCCCACTAGCGGGGGGGGGCCGTGGTGGCGATCGCGGTGGCGATCGTCGTCGCCGGGGAGGGGGGCGCCGTGGTGGTACTGGTCGCGCCCCGGCTCCTACCTCCGCCATGCCAGCACCTGCCGCCGGGAGTGCGCCCTGGCCATCCTTCTCCAACCCATGGACGGGGCGCATTTCCATGTGGCCGGGACAGTTCACTCCTCGGCCTCCTACTCCGCCTGCGGCCATGCTCACCGGGTGGCCGGTCCCGCCTGCTCCTTCGGCGTGGGGCCCGTGGTCCGGTGGGTGGGATCAGACGGCCCTCGCGCAGTCATTCAACACCATGGCGTTGACTCCGCCGGCCGCTACGGATTGGGTGGCCGACTCGGGTGCTTCCTTCCACACCACTCCCCATGATGGTATTATCTCCACTCACAGGCCCCCCCACCCATCTCACCCCTCTTCCATCATGGTTGGGAATGGCTCCTGTCTTCCGGTCACCTCCGTGGGTGATGCGACTCCTTGTGGGTCTTTTCGCCTACAAAACATTCTTGTCGCTCCTGACATTGTTCATAACCTACTTTCCATTCGTCAATTCACCACTGATAATTCTTGTTCTGTTGAATTTGATTCTTGTGGTTTGACTGTGAAGGATATGGCCACCCGGCGTCCTCTTCTCCGCTGTGATAGCACCGGACCCCTCTACACGCTTCGTCTTCCACCTTCCGCTGCTCCACCTTCGTCCGCCCTTGCCACCACAGCGTCTTCCACACTCTGGCACCGCCGGCTTGGTCATCCGGTGTCGACATTTTGGCTCAGCTTTGTCGTAGCTCCTCTATTCCTTGTACTAGGGCCACTAGTGAGCACATTTGTCATGCGTGTCAATTAGGTCATCATGTTCGCCTACCTTTTTCTATTTCTTCCTCGCATGTTGTACATGCGTTTGACCTTATTCACTGTGACTTGTGGACCTCTCCGATCATGAGTATTTCTGGTTATAAATATTATCTGGTTGTTCTGGATGATTTTTCTCACTACTCATGGACGTTTCCCTTGCGGTCCAAGTCGGATGCCTTCCCCACGCTCACTCACTTTTTTGCTTGGGTCTCTACTCAGTTTGGGCTTACTATCAAGGCTGTCCAATGTGATAATGGTCGTGAGTTTGACAACTCTGCTTCCCGGGCTTTCTTCCTCTCGAAGGGAGTCCAGTTGCGCATGTCCTGCCCCTATACCTCCCCTCAGAATGGCAAGGCTGAGCGCATGATTCGTACCACAAATAATGTTATGCGCTCCATGCTCTTTCAAGCTTCGGTTCCCGCTCGCTTCTGGGCTGAGAGCCTCCTTACTGCCACCTATGTGCTCAACCGCCTGCCTTCTAAGGCCACGAGCGCTCCCACCCCTCACCATGCCTTGTTCGGTACCCCACCTTCCTACACTCACCTTCGTGTTTTCGGGTGTGCTTGCTATCCCAACACTTCTGCCACTGCTCCTCATAAGCTTGCGCCCCGCTCGACCCTGTGTGCGTTTCTTGGCTACTCCCCCGATCATAAGGGGTACCGTTGCTTTGACCTCTCCTCTCGTCGTGTTCTTATCTCACGACATGTCATCTTCGCTGAGTCTGTCTTTCCTTTCTCCGTTGACTCCACACCCACCACCAGCCTTGAGTTGGACTCCCTGTTTTCTACTGACCCGGTGGTTCAGCCACCTTTGTCTTCTGCAGGTACATCACCGACTGCTCCGGTGGCTCTCCCGCCTGCTGGCGAGCCGTGTGTGGCCGCGGAGCTGCCCACCGTGCCACCCGCGGCCCCTGTGCCCCCGGCTGTGCCACGTGCGGCCACTCCTCACCAGCCGGTGTGGCCCCCCGTGCCATGCGCGGCCCCGCCGTCCTCGTCCGTGCAGCCCGCGGCCCCGTCCCTGTCGCCTCCCGTGCCCGGGGTTGGCCCGCTGTTGCCGTCGGCGTCGTGTTCCGCCCAGGACGCGGCCCCGGCCGTACCCCGTGTCCCCGCGACACCTGCTGCGCCACGCGCAGCCCCGGCATCTTCTTCCCGCTACGCCAACCCTGTTCGGGTTTACCAGCGCCGTCCGACGGTGGCTGCACCGGTCTGCTCTCGCGCCGAGCCGCCGGTGTACCACCCGCCCCTCCTCCACCGCGATCCCCGCCACACTCACCCGATGGTGACTCGGCGGGCTGCGGGGGTCCTCCGTCCAGTTGACCGCCTGGTCCTCTCCGCCGCTACGGAGCCGCCAGTCTCTCCCGTACCCTCCACTGTTCGTGGCGCCCTGGCAGATCCTCACTGGCGCCACGCGATGGAGGAAGAATATGCGGCCCTTCTGGCCAATCAGACCTGGGACCTGGTGCCTCGCCCCTCTGGCTGCAATGTGGTCACCGGCAAGTGGATCTGGACTCACAAACGCAAGGCAGATGGATCGCTGGATCGCTACAAGGCTCGCTGGGTCCTTCGGGGTTTCACCCAGCGCCCTGGGGTTGACTATGATGAGACCTTCAGCCCGGTGGTGAAGCCTGCGACTGTTCGGACCGTGCTCTCCCTGGCTCTCTCGCGGTCCTGGCCAGTTCACCAGCTTGATGTGAAGAATGCCTTCCTCCATGGCACCCTGACGGAGACTGTGTACTGCAGCCAGCCTGCGGGTTTTGTGGATCTTGCTCACCCTGAGCGTGTTTGCCGGCTCAACAAGTCTCTGTATGGTCTGAAGCAGGCTCCTCGGGCTTGGTACAGTCGGTTCGCCTCCTTCCTGGTGTCTGTGGGGTTCAGCGAAGCCAAGAGTGACACTTCTTTGTTTGTCCTCCACCGCGGTGCTGACTCAGCCTACTTGCTGCTTTATGTGGATGACATTATCCTCACTGCGTCCAGCCAGTCTCTACTTCAGCGGATTGTCTCCTCGTTGCAGCAGGAGTTTGCCATGAAGGACCTTGGTGTGCTCCATCACTTCTTGGGCGTGACAGTGGAACACCGCCCTGATGGCCTCTTCCTTCACCAGCGCCAGTACGCCTTGGATGTCCTCCAACGCGCAGGGATGACTGACTGCAAGCCCTGTGCCACTCCAGTCGATGCTCAGTCCAAGATTTCCGGTACAAAGGGTACACCGGTGGATGATCCCACTGCCTACCGAAGCATTGCTGGCGCCCTTCAGTACCTCACCTTCACTCGGCCGGATATCTCCTATGCGGTGCAGCAGGTGTGCCTTCACATGCACGACCCCAGGGACCCACACCTTACCGCTATGAAGCGGATTCTCCGCTATCTGCGTGGCTCCCTCGACTTTGGGCTTCACCTTCGGCGTTCTCCTGCTGCTGACCTCGTGGTTTACACTGACGCCGACTGGGCGGGCTGCCCAGACACGCGTCGCTCCACCTCCGGCTACGCCGTCTTCCTTGGTGGCAACCTCGTGTCTTGGTCATCCAAGCGGCAGCCGGTTGTCTCCCGCTCCAGTGCTGAGGCTGAGTACCGGGCTGTTGCTAATGGGGTGGCCGAGGCATCCTGGCTCCGGCAGCTCCTCGGGGAGCTCCATTGCCCCCTCGCCAGGAGTACGTTGGTCTACTGCGACAACGTCAGCGCCGTCTACCTCTCCACCAACCCCGTCCAGCACCAACGCACCAAGCATGTGGAAATTGACCTCCACTTCGTTCGTGATCGTGTCGCCGTGGGAGCTGTCCGTGTCCTACATGTGCCTACCACCTCCCAGTTCGCCGACATCTTCACCAAAGGCTTGCCTTCCTCCACCTTCTCCGAGTTCCGCTCCAGTCTCAACATCCGCTGCGCCGGAGTTTCGACTGCGGGGGGTGTTAGAGTGTGTGTGTGTGTGTGGCCCCTGGTGTGTGGGCCCCTCCTGTAAGGCTCCCCTTTTATCCTCCCAACCCTAGGGAGAGGAATCAATCCATCATCTCTTCCTACAGATGAGAATGTGGAAGACTTGTACGAAAGAAGTAATGCATTGGGTATCATATTTTGTTCTCTAGATACTATGTGCGAATAGCTTTTATGGTTGGGGCTAGGTAACTTAATTACATGATCAGATTCTGTAAAGACAAAACTGTTGGACTATGGATAAAAGCCCCCACCTCTCCCACTATAACGCCTAGGTTTTATGGTTGGGTTGGCTAGGTGGGGTGAGCCTAACAGTGTGTGTGTCTCTAGTGTGTGGGCCCCTCCTGTAAGACCCTTCTTCTTCTATCCTCCCAACCTTAGGGAGAGGAATCTAACCACTCTCACCATTTCCTAACATAGTATCAGAGCCCTAGGATCTCCCCTCTCCCCTCACCAGGCTGCCGCCGCCGACGCTGCCGCCGCCGCCGCCATGGTCGGCGAGCACCCCTCTCCCTTTCGGCCTGGTGGCCGGCAGGCCCCCGCCATGGCCAGATCCGTCGGTCCCGCGGCCAAATCCAGCGCCCCTGCTGCCGGACTCCCCTCCGCCGCCGTCGGGCTCCCCTCCCCCTTCGGCTTGGCCCCCGCCATGGCCGGATCCGGCGCCGCCATGGCCAGATCTTGCGCCCCCCACCGCTGCCGCGACCGGATTCGGCGGTCCCGCGGCCAGCTCCGGTGCCCCTGCCGCCGGGCTCCCCTCCCCCTTCGGCCTGGCCGCCTCCCTGGACGCCGCCGCCGCCGCGCGCCCCTCCCTGGACGCCGCCGCCGCCGCGCGCCCCTCCCTGGACGCCGCCGCCGCCGCGCGCCCCTCCCTGGCCGCCGCCGCCGGCCACCCCTCCCTGGCCACCGGCCCCTCCCTGGCTGCCCCTGTCGGGCCCTCCTCCTTGGCTGCAGCTACCTCCCTGGACGCCGCCGCCGCAGGGAGCCCCTCCCTGGCCGCCGAGGCTGCCCTCCCGTGCCGCCTGTTGGCCGCCGGGGCCCCTTCCTCCCTGGCCGCCAATTTTCCCGCGTATGGATCTGGCGCCGCCGAGGCCGGTTCTACCCTCGGCTCGGTCGACGCGGGCGTCCTAGCCCTAGGCACCGCCGCCGGTCTCCCCGCCACTTCTTCCATGAGGCCCGGGCAGTTTACTGATGGGGCTCCTTGGTCGTCCCTAGCCCCGGCGTCCATGCTCACCGGGCCGGCTCAGCACCTGCTGTCTCTGCCCTTGGCTCCACCGGTGCTGCACCCACCACCTCCGGTTTGGGCACCGTGGTCCAGTGGGTGGGACCAGGCGGCCTGTATGCTGTCCGCTTGCCCACCGCCCGCTTCCATGGATTGGGTGGCCGACTCGGGAGCCTCCTTCCATGTCACTCCGCACGTCGGTCTTCTATCTTCCAAAAGGTCGCCCCACCCATCGTACCCCTCTTCCATCATGGTTGGAAATGGGTCCTGTCTTCTGGTCACCTCTGTGGGTGATGCGGCTCTATGTGGTTCTTTTTGTCTTCCCAACATTCTTGTTGCCCCTGATATCGTTCAAAATCTTCTTTCTATTCGTCAATTCACCTCTGACAACTCCTGTTCCGTTGAGTTTGATCCTTGCGGGTTGACGGTGAAGGATTTGTCCACACGACGGTCTCTTCTCCGTTGTGATAGCACTAGCCCTCTCTACACCCTTCGCCTTCTGCCCTCTGCTGCGCCCCCTTTGGCTTCCCTACGCCCGTGCTTGCTGCCATCACTTCCTCCACTCTCTGGCACCACCGGCTTGGTCACCCCGACGTTGACGTTTTGACTCAGCTCAGTAGTAGCCCCTCTATTTCTTGTACTAGGGATGCTAGTGAGCATATTTGTCATGTGTGCCAGTTAGGTCATCATACCGTTTACCATTCCCTGTCTCTTCCTCACATGTTGTTCGGCCTTTTGATCTCATTCATTGTGACTTGTGGACATCCCCGATCCTGAGTGTTTCTGGTTTTAAGTACTATTTGGTGGTTCTTGATGATTTCACTCACTATTCTTGGACCTTCCCCTTGCGGTCCAAGTTTGATGCCTTTCCCTCTCTCACTCACTTCTTTGCGTGGGTGTCCACTCAGTTCGGTGTCATCATCAAGGCGGTTCAGTGTGATAATGGGCGTGAGTTTGACAACTCCGCTTCCCGGGCTTTCTTCCTCTCGAAGGGAGTCCAATTGTGCATGTCGTGCCCCTATACCTCTCCTTAGAACGGCAAGGCTGAGCGCATGATTTGTACCACTAACAATGTTATGCGCTCCATGCTCTTTCAGGCTTCGGCTCCCGCTCGCTTCTGGGCTGAGAGCCTCCTTACTGCCACCTATCTGCTCAATCGTCTGCCTTCTAAGGCCACATGCGCTCCCACCCCTCATCATGCCTTGTTTGGTACCCCTCCTTCCTACACTCACCTTCGTGTTTTCGGGTGCGCTTGCTATCCCAACACTTCCGCCACTGCTCCTCACAAGCTTGCGCCCCGCTCGACCCTTTGTGTGTTTCTCGGCTACTCCCCCGATCATAAGGGGTACCGTTGTTTTGACCTCTCCTCTCGTCGTGTTCTTATCTCACGACATGTCATCTTCGCCGAATCAGTCTTTCCTTTCTCCGTCAACTCCACCCCCGCCACCAGCCTTGAGTTGGACTCCCTGTTTTCTACTGACCCGGTGGTTCAGCCACCTTTGTCTTCTACAGGTACAACCCCAGCTGTTCCGACGGCTCTCTCGCCTTCTAGCGAGCCTTGTGTGGCAGCGGAGCTGCCCGCCGCGCCGCCCACGACCTCGGCACCTCCGGTTGTGCCACGTGCGGCCACACCCCACCAGCCGGCGTTGCCCTCCACGCCATGCGCGGCCCTGGAGTCCTCGTCTGTGCAGCGCGCGACCACTTCCTTGTCGCCTCCTACGCTCGGGGTTGGCCCGCTGCTGCCTCCAGCGCCATGCGCGGCCCCGGCCGTGCCCCGTGTCCCCGCGCCACCTGCCTCGCCACGCGCGGCCCCGGCGTCTTCTTCCCGCTACGCCAACCCTGTTCTTGTCTACCAGCGCCGCCCGACGGGTGTTACACCGGCCCGCTCTCGCGCCGAGCCACCGGTGTACCACCCGCCCATCCTTCACCGCGACCCCCGCCACACTCACCCGATGGTGACTCGGCGGGCTGCGGGGGTCCTTCGTCCAGTTGACCGTCTGATCCTCTCCGCCACTACGGAGCCGACGGTCTCTCCTATACCCTCCACCGTCCGTGGTGCCCTGGCGGATCCACACTGGCGCCGCGCGATGGAGGAAGAGTATGCGGCCCTTCTGGCCAATCAGACCTAGGACCTGGTGCCTCGTCCCTCTGGCTGCAATGTGGTTACCGGCAAGTGGATCTGGACACATAAACGCAAGGCAGATGGTACGTTGGATCGCTACAAGGCTCGTTGGGTCCTCCGGGGTTTCACCCAGCGCCCTGGAGTTGACTACGATGAGACCTTCAGCCCAGTGGTGAAGCCTGCTACTGTCCGGACCGTTCTCTCCCTAGCACTCTCGCGGTCCTGGCCAGTTCACCAGCTCGATGTGAAGAATACCTTCCTCCATGGCACCTTGACGGAGACTGTGTACTGCAGCCAGCCTGTAGGCTTTGTGGATCCCGCTCACCCTGAGCTTGTTTGCCGGCTCAACAAGTCTTTGTATGGTCTGAAGCAGGCTCCTCGGGCTTGGTACAGTCGGTTTGCCTCCTTCCTGGTGACTTTGGGGTTCAGCGAAGCCAAGAGCGACACTTCTCTATTTGTCCTCCACCACGGTGCTGACACAGCCTATCTGCTGCTTTATGTGGATGACATTGTTCTCACTGCCTCTAGCCAGTCTCTGCTTCAGCGGGTTGTCTCCTCGTTGCAGCGGGACTTTGCCATGAAGGACCTTGGTGTGCTCCATCACTTCTTGGGAGTGACAGTGGAACACCGCCCTGATAGCCTATTCCTTCACCAGCGCCAGTACGCCTTGGATGTCCTTCACCGCGCAGGGATGACTGACTGCAAGCCATGTTCCACTCCAGTCGATGCTCAAGCCAAGATTTCTGGTACCAAGGCTGCACCAGTGGATGATCCCACTGCCTACCGAAGCATTGTTGGTGCCCTTTAGTATCTCACATTCACTCGGACGGATATCTCCTATGTAGTGCAGCAAGTGTGCCTTCACATGCACGACCCACGGGACCCACACCTTACCGCTATGAAGCGGATTCTCCGCTATCTGCGCGGCTCCCTCAGCTTTGGGCTTCACCTTCGGCGTTCTCCGGTTGCTGAGCTCGTGGTTTACACTGACACCGACTGGGCGAGCTGCCCGGACACGCGTCGCTCCACCTCCGGCTACGCCGTCTTCCTTGGTGGCAACCTCGTATCTTGGTCATCCAAGCGGCAGCCTGTTGTCTCCCGCTCCAGTGTCGAGGCTGAGTACCGCGCTGTTGCCAACGGGGTGGCAGAGGCATCCTGGCTCCGGCAGCTCCTCGGGGAACTCCACAGCCCCCTCGCCAAGAGTACGTTGGTCTACTGCGACAACGTTAGTGCTGTCTACCTCTCCACCAACCCCGTCTAGCACCAACGCACCAAGCATGTGGAGATCGACCTCCACTTCGTCCATGATCGTGTCGCCGTGGGAGATGTCTGTGTTCTACACGTTCCCACCACCTCCCAGTTCGCCGACATCTTCACCAAGGGCTTACCTTCCTCCACCTTCTCCGAGTTCCGCTCCAGTCTCAACATCCGCTGCGCCGGAGTTTCGACTGCGGGGGGTTGTTAGAGTGTGTTAGTGTGTGTGTGTGTCTAGTGTGTGGGCCCCCCTGTCTAGTGTGTGGGCCCCTCCTGTAAGACCCTTCTTCTTCTATCCTCCCAACCCTAGGGAGAGGAATCTAACCACTCTCACCATTTCCTAACATGGTATCAGAGCCAAGGTCCTGGGTTCGAACCCCCCGGCCACGCATTTCCGCTGCGCGATTTCCCCTGCGCCTCTTTCGTGTGCTGAGACCTGTTGCGGGCTACGCCGGGCTCTAGAACCTACTACGGGCTACGCCGGGCTCGCACGCCGTAGGGGGAATGTTGGACTATGGATAAAAGCCCCCACCTCTCCCACTATAATGCCTAGGTTTTATGGTCGGGTTGGCTAGGTGGGGTGAGCTTAACAAAAACTACTAACTCTGAACTCTGACTGCCTTGCTGAACTTGTTGGCTACAACTATGTGCTGAACACTACAACAAAAGTACCTTTCATATGGAAATGTGATGAAAGACATTTTGAAGAAAAAATACCTTGAGGTTATCTGATAGAGAACCTCTGAAAGATCAAGTTTTTGCTCAAAGTATTGCTGCATTGTAGCGAAACCAATAAGAAGAGGTTCAAGAAGCCCTACTAGACAGCTCCTTATTTCAACTCCCTTTTTCTGTCTTGGGTTTATATCTGTAGGATTTACAAGGAGCAGGCGGTCGTTCAAGGCACCAAGCAATACTGCAAACATAGAAGTATATATGGTTTAGTTCAGCATAAATTCATGAAAAGAAGATTAGAAGAATCAACATCACATAAAAATTCAAATCATGCTAATGGGGAGCATCACATGAATGATGCGGTTATGTTCCGAAGGCCAACAGTAAATGACATTTCTATCACCAAACAACTGTTGGATGTGTTTGGTCATGCTTCTGGGCTAGTGATTAATCTACAGAAGAGCTCAATTACTCCTATTCAGTCCAAAGAGGCAAAGAAGAAGGGATGAAGTCATTTCTAGGCTTCTAGCATGCTTTCTTGTGAAGTAAAGGAGTTACATTGCACCTATCTGGGTCTTCCGTTCAATATTAGGAAGCCTAATAAAGCTGAATTACAATCTCTAGGGACAAGGTGTCATGGGTATTGGGCTAGGCCCAGCCCAACCAACAGGAACAGTACCCATGCGGGTACTGTAACGTGAACAGTACCCACGGGGACTGTAGCGAAAAATAGAAGGTAATATTAGATTAGATTAAGTCCTTACTTAAGGCTAAGTCAGTCCATCTATATAAAGATGGGTTGTATATCTATTATGGAACAAGCAAGAAAGAATTAATCTAATCTCTCCCTAGTGTTCCTCTTCCCAACCTAAGTCTACCTCACATTCCTAGCAGTCGTTGTCGTCTGGCTATCCTCTCGGCAGTGTTTATCCCATCATGGTTTCAGTCCATGACACAAGGTAGCTGGCAACCTTCCTAATTGGAAAGCTTCTCTTATGAATAGGGCTGGGAGATTCATCACAGTGAAAGCAGTGTTGTCAGCTATCCTGATTTACTTGATGATTGCAATGGATATTCCTAAAAGGCGATGGGGATTTGTTTGGGCAGGCAATGAAAAAACTAATGGTAGCAATTGCTTGGTTGCATGGGAACGAGTTTGCCAGCCTCCAACTTGGAGTTCATGAGTTGGGCCTTATGCATTCATTGGCTTTGGCTGCAAAAGACCGAAGGTGATCGAGCTTGGAAGGGGCTGCAACTACAAGTACCACACAATGCTCATGCTGTCTTTGATATGGCAATGGAAGCAATGGTTGGGAATGGGCAGTCCATTATTTTTTGGTCAGATAGATGGTTACAACTTACAAGGCATAACTATGTCAGGGATGACTCCTAATCTTATCAAACTAGTTCATAAAAAGGTTATCAAAAACCGAACCATGGCACAGGCATTAGAGAATCATAGATGGACTACAGATGTCAAAGGAGCTCTTTCTGTCCAAGTTATGTTGGAATATCAACATATATGGGACTTCATGGATGGGGTGGAATTGCAGGATGACATCCCTGATCAATTTGTTGGAAACTTGATAAGACTAGCATGTACACACGCAAATCAGCATATTAATGCTTCTTTGTTGGCACAATTAGGTCCACACCCTGGAAAAGAATTTGGAAGAATTGGGCGCCGCTGAGGTGCAAGTTCTTTATATGGCTTGTGATCAATAATCGATGCTGGACAGTGGACAGCTGATCACCTTGCCAAGAGAGGGCTGCCACACCCCTCAGCTTGTCCACTTTGTGATTAGGCGGAGGAATTCACCAATAACCTAATGATTGGATGTGTCTTTTCTAGACAAGTATGGTTTATAGCACTCCAAAGGCTGGGGCTGGATTCCATAGCTCCAGGTCAGGATATGGCCAATCTATCAAGGTGGTGGTCAAGAGCAGTAGAAGCAGAGACAAGGGCACCAGAAAAGGGCTTAATTCGCAACATTTTGGTGTTTTGGGAAATTTGGAAGCATAGAAGCAATTGTGTTTAATGGCATCAATCCTAGTTAAACAGTGGCCAATGAATGCACTCTTTGGTGCATGGCCAGAGCTTCTAGACTTAGGGAGTTTCTTAATAGGTCGCTAGCCCCACTTGAGTGAGGTCTATTCCATGTAAAGGCTAAGGCATGTTTATGGTTTGGGCTAGGATGGGCGCTGCTCCCTTCCCCATTCCTTTCCCCTTCTTCTTAATGAAATGATACACTACCCTGTAGTGTATTAAAAAAACTCTAGGTTGGTCATTTTAAATCTAAACACAGCTTAATGTTGCATTTTATATAATCTTACCAGAACGAGGGAAGCTAGTAGAAAGGATAGATCGAACTTTGTTGTCCCATCCAAGCATACTTATTGCAGTTGCACTTGAGAAGATAAGCGCTGGTCCAACCCACAGCATGGAGCGATAGTACAAGGTAGTTAAGTGTTCAACAATACTGACAGTTGGTAAAAGATAATAATCATTCCAACTCAAGTTTGCATAACCATATAGGAAGGAAGAGTGCACAAAAAGTAGATGTTCAACATAAATCAAAGGATATTGATGGAAGACCCCGGTCAAATTTTGTTGAGCTGCTTGAAAGTATGTCAAGATCAGCTGAAGCTATTAGTACCCTCTGGTTTGTCAATATTCCTACAACAGGACCTCTTAGAGTTGTTTGCCAGTGTACCTGGATAGAGGACAGAATTAATTAGAGTGGTGATCAGTAGTGCAGTACAGTAGCAACATGTGAAGGTTAGCTATAGTGCTTCATGTCTCAAATGTAAATATGCAACTGTAAGATTATGTGCTAGACCGTGCATATTTACAAATCTGTTATACAATTGGTGTCAAAGTAAATGCCAGAGCAGGCATTCAGCTGAACTGAATATTTGTAGATCTGTAACCTCACGTAAAAAATATTTATGAATCCTATGATTAAGAACAGTCCAAGTAAACATAGATTCATAGAAAGATTGAGTTTGAGCTAGAAGAGACAATAAAGCACCTGAAGAACGGACTCATTTGGTTTCAACTTGATAAACTTCTTCCCATCAGTTTTCGTGGTGATAGATAGCCCATTGTCTGTAGATAACCTATATCCCTGTAGGAGCTGTGCCAGTCCAATATGCTTTCCAGTAATCACATACAACAAGGTCGATTCTACAGGAAGGAGTAATGCTCAACAGTAATTTACATGCCACAAAAATAAAACATGTAAGATAACACTTATATCATTTCCCATCTCTTTGGTGAAATAGGAGAAGTAGGAGAACCAAAGACCAAGTCTTCATAATTGGAAAAAAGGCTTTCAAAGAAGAATTATCTATTCAATCTGTTAGATTTATAGAAGAGCAGAGACCTCTTCTGTTTAGTTGGCTCGCTCAACTTTAATTTGGCTCTCTTTTCCCTTCCCTCCCCACCTCCCCTTCTCTTATTTGTTCTATTGTAACCCATCTGGCCTTTGGGTCTTTTTAATATGCAAACCACAGTAGGAGCCTGTCATGGGCAAGGGTTTTGGGCCATGCCCAACTCGTGAAGAGATTCATAGTTTGTAATTAGGAAGTTAAGAAAAGAATTAGTCAAGAAAAAATTAGATTAGATTAGGCTGGGTTGGAGCCCTACCTTGCCAGCGCGGAGGTTGCCGCGCTGACGAGGCTAGAGACCAATTCGGCCATGTGTTCCAGTAATTATCATGCACTTAACAGAGCCTCTCCTATACTGGTTTAATTAAAAAAATAGGAGAAGCAAAATGAGAATAAAACAATCCCCACAACCTACCTAGTGGAGCAGAAAATATGCGATCAACCTCTGATTCAAAAGTAAACTGCAGAGGACCCTTGCGTTCAGTTGGGTTGACAGCATTATCAGCAAATGTGTTTTCTTCAAGCACTGCAGCATTATTTTCAAGAGCTTCCTTTGTGGCTACTGCTTTGAGATTAAAAAGATTCAAGCTAGTTCTATCTTCCTCCAGAATAGCATATTGATTATCGTCTGGGCCTAAAAATGCAGCATCTCGACCTAACAAGGAAAATATAAATATATAGTTCATTGGTTAGCCAGTCAAGCAGAAATTTCTTATGAGAAATACATAGAATATAAGACACATGTCAGAAGGATGGAAACCTTTTATTGAACTTCCTTTGCTATTTACTGTCTGTAGATCAGTCTGCTCCCAGTAAAGAACAATTTCATGTGCTACACCATTTGGACCACTTAATTCAAACACAACTAGAAACATATGCTGCTTAGGACTGTATGCAATATTCTTGGGGTGGCATTCCATATTTGAAGGTATCTGGTAATTGAATGCATGAAAATTAGAAAACAAGGAGGGAAAAATAAACAAGAAAACATTGTTCTACAGGCACTCAATGACTCAATACCGTTGAGTAAAGTTTCTTATAGAGATTATCAGCTCCTGATGATAGGTTATGGGCCATCAGGTTAAATCCATCCAAATAGAAAGCTCTAACTGGATATTGAACCACACGGTTCTCCTTGTTGAAGAAATTAAGCTCCAAATGGAATGGCTGGAGTAGAAAAAAGAAATAAACAGGTTAGAGAGCATAAATAAGTAAATAGGTGAAAATTATAGTAGCAGTTACCTGACAAACCGGAACATCTCGCAAAAGGTTACCAGAATCAGAAATTGTAACGAGTGGTAAACGAGAGATTGGACCACTTTTGGCATGTCCCTCCATGAAATGCTGCATGGTGGTGGTAGTATTGTACATAAGAAATTTGAAATGATATACAGGTTCAACTATTGAACTCAATAGGCGTAGTGGACAAAAGGCCTAGGCTGAAATGGAAGGTTTCATTGGTAGTACAAGGCATGATACTTGCCAGGATCCCATGCCAAAATGTGAGATCACTGCATGTTACTAGTATGACAGCACTGACATTAAGTAGTAAGTACAATAACAATTTTTTCCAAAGAGGTGTTTGATTTTCTTCAGCAGCAACAAGGGAAAGAACTGAACCCCACCCCACACACAAACACAAAGAGTTTGGGTCCGATGTCTACAAGGATAACAAAAAAGAGTTTGGGCCAGATGTCCACAAGGTTTCCATAAAAGGGTGGGCATGGCAACAGTTCAAGTAAAAGCAGTTAAAGGGAAATAACAGAAAATACTATGCAACCCCTGCAAGCAATAAGGGCACATACACTGTGAAGAAACGCCTTCCTTGCAATGTCTGAAATAGTTAGCTGACTCTGGCTGACAAAAGGAAAACAAATGAAATCGAAGTTAATACATATATGAAAAATGCATGACATGAATCAAGAAAGTATGCTGACATATTGAATGATTGTGTCAAGGGCGTTGGCACCTAGGGTAGCAGGCCCTCGATTATGTAGTTCGTAGGCTCGGATACGGCCGACGCGGGGTTGATCCCCTTGCCGAGCTATGGTGGAGAACAGGAAGGATTTAGAGAAACGGGGGGATTTAGAGAAACAAGGTAGAGATTGGAGATTGATTTCTTATTGCTTCCCTTATTGCTGAATACTTGTGCCCTTTATATAAGGTTTACAACCGAAACGGACTCGACTTACTATTGATCTAATCTACTGTTTTTAAGGACTGCTAAAGATATCCTAACTGCAGAATATAACCTCTTGACTTAAACGTTAAGGACTCTATCTGTGGGGCCACTTTACCCGCGGGTACTGTTCACTCCTAGGCCTAGCGTCCCTAGCCCATAGCACATGACATCTCCCCCCTTGACGAGCAGCTCGTCCTCGAGCTAGCAAAGTGGGTGAGGAATTGTCAACGTCTTCCCATGTGGCGGACTGGCGAGGCCACGGCAGCAGACCCTATGATCCCTGCACCAAAAGGACATGGTGAGAGCACTAAAATCCCAGGTGATCGGCCCGAGTGATGCTAGCCATTGCGTTCCCAGCACTATGTCA
Source organism: Zizania palustris (assembly GCA_019279435.1). NCBI lineage: Eukaryota > Viridiplantae > Streptophyta > Magnoliopsida > Poales > Poaceae > Zizania > Zizania palustris. The sequence goes on along the minus strand of JAAALK010000287.1, from coordinate 20,110,096 downwards.
TAGTCGACCAGGGGCAGCACATAGAAATCCACCTGGAAAGCTTCGTCGCTGATCTTGAAAATGGTGTCGTGGTACATGCCAAGGCACGACACGCGTTCATCATTGGCTATCTCGACCAACATCTGACCGTGAGGAAGTATATGTACTATGTAGGGTGGTACGGCTGGTTGCCTCCTCAAAGATGATATTGTGGGTAGCACCGGAGTCAAGGAGGGCAAGTAGAGAGATGTCGTCCAGCTGCAAGGGCATGTACATCGTCTCGCACGCATGGACACGGTGAGGACGTGCAGAGAGATCTGAGGCTCAACATCCATGTGGTCATTTGGTGCGGAGTCGTTGTCAATGGCCAAGTCAAGGAGGAAGATGCGCTAGCAAACCTTGTTGTGGTAGAGGCCAAATTTCTTGTTGCAGTTGAAGCAAAGCCTAAGATGACGGTGCTCCTCCATCTCCACCTGGGACAGTCGTTTTACCGACCAATCCTCCATTGTGACCGATGTTGTCGTAGAGGTCAGTGGCAAGGGCGTTGGTAGCGCCAATTGGGCTGATGGCATGGGTAGAAGGCCATGGGTCTGATGACGCGATGGCGTCAGAGTCAAGACCAGGGCAGCAGCGCACTGGTCGTGGAGTTCTAGTTTGCAGGTCAAACTCATGGTGACGGTGAGGGACTGCGGGTTGTGAAGTTTGACATCGAGGCTAAGCAGGGTTTGCAGTCCGGCGGAGAAAAGTTGGATGCGCTCTTGCTCGGTGAGGACGCCTAGGCGTTGAAGTAGTGCTTCGAACCGGTCCTAGTATTCAACGACGGAACCGGTGTGCTTGCAGGCCGTCAATTCGCTGAGGGGGTTGGAGTGTAGGGGCGGGCCAAACCGAAGGTGCAAGAGTTTGGTAAAACAACGCCAACGTGGTGTACCCTCATCCTATTGGACTTGGATATACCACATCTGCGCCCCATCCTCCAAATTATAGGATGCCATCTAGACTTCCTCCTCCTCCGCAATGCACTGCTGAATAAAATAGGATTCACAGCGGTTAATGAAAGCGAGGGGATCTGACTTGCCGTCGTATTTAGGGAAATCCATCTTCTGGAATCGCGGTGGCCGGTCATTGTGATGCTCCCCCGTGGTCGGTGTCTTCATGCCCAAGGCAACCGAGTCCGGGTGTTGTGCCTCAAACGTGCGGATGGCGGAGGTGTTGCTTGCGCCCGTGGCCTGGAGAGCCTGGATCGACTCAACAAGCGTCTAGACAAGTGCCACAAGATCCATCGGGTTGGAAATCGTCATGTCAGATGAATCTACCGATGACACCGAAGGGAACGACGCGGCAGAGGTGGTTGTAGACCGCTTAGAATATGATACCAAGTTGTCAAAGGCATTGGCACCTAAGGTAGCAGGCCCTTGAATGCGTAGTTCATAGGCTCGCATACGGCCGATGCGAGGTTGATCCCCTTGTCGAGCTATGGTGGAGAACGGGAAGGATTTGGAGAACCGGGGGAGATTTAGAGAAACGGGTAGAGATTGGAGATTGATTTCTTATTGCTTCCCTTATTGCTGAATATGTGTGCCCTTTATATAGGCTTACAACCAAAACCGACTCGAGTTATTATTGATCTAATCTACAATTTTTAAGGACCGCTAAAGATATCCTAACTGTGGAATATAATCTCTTGACTTAAACGCTAAGGACTCTATCCGCGGGACCACTTCAACCACGGGTACAATTCACATGAACAGTACCACGCGGTGCTGTTTCACTCCTAGGCCTGGCGGCCCTAGCCCATAGCACATGATAGATTGATTGATTTCAAAACCTAAAATGATGTGAATTCATATAGCAATGCCACCACAGTTATATGGGCAATGAAAATTTTTAGTTTTTACCCCTTCAAATGTTGTTCTTGCAGCTGCGCCTGAAGTTGGTGCTCAGCTAAAATTCCAGATGAACCCAGGGCTAAAAGTTTCTCCTTCAGAACTGCAGCTGTAATACCAGAACAAATTAGATAGCATGATAATTTGTTAACATATATGCCAATTATGATGTATGAAATCATAAACCAATAGTGGGAAATAAAATTAGTGTGACATAACTACCCTACTACTTTTGTTCAAACTAACCAAATAAAGTTCCTCTGGCATTTCAAACCCGCGGGCACATGAACTAAAAAATAATTTTGGATAACTGCAGCAAAAAAAAGAATTTATACTCATTTGCTTACCAGTTGATCCCCTAGCTCCCTGAAGAACAGCAAAAAGTTGTCTCCTCCCCTCTCTTGTGTATGCAGCCTTGTTCTTTGCAGCTTCTGTCCCAGACATATCCTGCAAGTCAAATATAAATGTTTCTAAACTTACTGCCATTAAGTACAAAAAAAATTATGTGGCTTTGAGTTAGGGCAACCTAACTGCAAAAATTACTGCAGCCAAATTAAACTTGGGATGCACTGCCAAGGTTTTTATTCGAGGTAAAGGGTACACTGCTTCTCCACCTTGAAGAGTGAGTATCTTTGTGATATCCATTGTTTCAATAGCTGCATAGTTAAAACAGAAATGACTGTACAACTCATTCCCAGAAGAAGAAAAGGCTAAAATGCAATCAACAAGCAACACTGCTCAAGACAAAACAATGAGACCGTTTCTGATTAGCATACAGAACAACAATATACATATGAAATGAAATGGCGTAGAAGCTAGTATGATACTAGCCCAGAACACAGATGGTAAATGTCATGTGGGGATTGCACTTGCACAAACTGCCCAACTTAGAGACAAGCCAGTTATGTTTATTATCCGTTCTCGTTTATTTCAGTTCCAAGTTAGCTAGAGATAAGATCAGTCTGGAGATTACTAGATTAGATATTGTTTGTTATGGCCTATATTTACTACTTAAAGAGATGAGGAAATTCATTTAGAATTTATAAGCAATGAAATAACTCATATGTTCCATCTGCAGTTATCTCTTCTGTTCTGCTCCCTTGTGTGCCCTCTTGCCCCATGCATTGCCTGTCTCCTGCAGCACCACTTCCTCTCCCAAATACCAACACACCCAGGTCACAGCCAACAGGCCTGGGGCCAAAGCAGTTCACTAAACATGCCTACCTGTTGTGTTTCAATCCCCGTGATGTGACATAAAATCACCCCAGACATACCACTACTAAACATGCACTAGAGCAATTGGACCTGAATTATAAAGGAAAAAGGTAAGCTTGAGAGGAAAAGAGTAAGTAGCATGGAAACATAACTAACCTGCATGCTCAAAGAAATGAGTTTCCATAGGCTGTCTGTTAGGATTAATTATAACTCGTGTCTTCCATACTTGAAGTGCTCCATCCTTTGAAATTGTAACAAGCAATCGCAATGTAGGAAGCCATGACACAGATGTGATGGGCTGGGAACCAGCCTGTGTACTAAGTAGAAGTCAAAGATGGAATCAGATAAGATGAAACAGAAACACACAAAAAAAAGATGTAAAAGTATAGCAGGACCAGAATCATCAAAAGTATACTGAAATATCCATCCAGACAGACATGCACAGAGATGGATTAACTGGGCTAAGAGTATGTGCTTAACATTTTCTTAATCAAATCTATGCCAGGGAACTGTAAGAATAATATTAGAGTTTATATGGAAGGTACATTAAATCAGATCTGCATGCAAATCTATGAGTGTATCCTATGGAGACACATGAGAGCACTGGAACTTAGGTCCAAAAGGATTCCAAGAACCCATTAAACCTTTTTTTGATGAAAAAAAGAGAGAGGGGAACCTTCCAATATTGATGCATGCAAGTGACACTGTAAAGCTTTAGTCTAGCCCAAGCAATTCAATGCCTCACCTCAAAGTACTTCCAACAATTAACATCTTATAGCATTATCCAGATAATGAAGATCAAAATAGTAGTATACATTGGAAAAGAGAGAACAGAGAAGCAAAGGACCAAGGGTCCTGTTTTCCCGATCTAAATAATATATAATATAAACGGCACTTACATTCCAATCATACTTGGTCTCTCAGTTGATACATCCCATGCCAAGAGAGTGCCCCCTCTATCACCAATAAAAATCCACTCTAGAGTTGGATGGAATCCAAAAGCACCCGCTCCCACAAGCTTAATTGTACTGTCAACAGCAACTGGAGAAGAGGTAGTGTAAGAAACATATGTAAGACTAATATATTTAAATATATGAAAACAACATGCTGCATCTTACGTTGTAAGGTGTAGTGAACAACATATGTCTGGATGTTATAGGCACGTATCAAGCCTTCAGCATAAGCTACGTACTGCAATTATAATTTCGCATGCCAACCAATGAAAAACACAGATACACAGAAAATAATCATTGCTGTGTGCAATCATCAAACAAAAGAAAGTAAACCTATGATTGTATTTACCAGGACAGGAAGGCGAGGATGGCAAGCCAGGTTAACAACAGGTTTTTTAAGATCAGTCTTTATTTTTGTTGGTGGCCTCCCTCCTTCAGCAGTCCCAACAACTGGAAGAGACCAAAATGCATAGCGATTAACACAAACAAGCAACACTATCAAAAGTAGAATCAAACAGAGGACCGCTTAAGCCTTAGAAGCAAAAAAGAGACTAAGAAAATAGAAATAACCTGTCACACTCATTCTTTTATGAAAACCAAAGAAGACAATAGGCTCAAGAGGTGTCAATGCAAGATGAACTTCCGTATCTATTGAAACATGATCTGTTTTTTTCTCTGGTGAGTGCAATACAAGTGTCTGCTCAGTGGCAAAATCACAGGATCTGATCGTAGCATCCTACAGAACAAGATATATAAAGAAACAAAATATATGAGCCATTAACATAAGTTGAAAACTACACATCTACCAGACTACAGCATCACGTGAATTCAGAACATAATGTAAATTAGTGGCCTTATGGGAATAGAATTTTAACACTATAATGGAAGGTGACTAATGAAACAATCCACAAGACCATGCATATTGAACAAAACTGAACCATTATAACCTTTCTGCACATAGCATTGAAAGCAGTAAGGCTAATATTTCAGAGCTAGGTGATAAAAAAATGCTTCATATTGCTAAAATGGATGAAACATCCTTTTCAGATAGTGGAACATCCAAACAAACCTCAAGAATAGCAATGACAGTGTGACTAGCAGTAGGACTATATGCCATACGAACAACACGAGCACCAAGGTCAATTGAAGCTATCTTGCTTCCCGTCAAAGCATCAAATTCTGCGAACAATGAGAACATAGAGATAATAAAGAAGATAGCAATGCATCATACGCAAGCAAATAACAACTAAAAGACTATCTTAATGTATTAAACAATCTTCAGTAGTATTTATTGTGTGGATGTACTGTGTAACACTAGTTGCTTTCATAATAATAAATAGTTTGATCATATCAAAGCACCAAGAAGATGATGTTTCCAGCAAAAAGTACATAAAAAGATGAAATAAATCAATGAGTTATCAGTTATTGAGCTCATACTGTAACGCCTCAAGTGGAGTGTGGGATCATGTATTAGAAATTTAGGAAAAAATAATCGCACGCAACTATTTTTTGGAACAACATAAGCCAAACCATTGCTAATACTTCACAAATACCATGGCTACATCGTAAAGCAACTAACTTCTGAAAGGCCAAAGGCCGTGTCTAGGCCTACTGTTAGTCTGTTACACAGCATTTCAGGCCAAGTTAACACTTAACAGTGTCCCAATATCAACATTATCACCCATCAAACTATTTAATCATGTAAGTGATCTATAAACTAACCAATCCACTATTATCAGTTCATGATACTCCTGAAGAGAGGTGGACCATGGACATGCCACATAAATACGAACTTATAAAAATGGAAGAGCAGAACACTAACAGAAGCGCTCCATTGCTCATTAAGGTGAAATCGGCAGTACTGTTAGCCACTGAGATCGTCTCAGCTACACAGAGCAGCGACACTAGTCCAGAATTGTAACTCCGCGTCCATTTCTAACCCCACCCCAAGCGAATCTAACTCCAGTGCCCTCCTACTCAGAGTGCGGGCGCGCCGTCCCCTCGGGGCTCCACCCTGCCTACACAGCTACTCGACCCCGAACTCAACGCGGTCACGGGAGGCACAGCCACGTACCGACGACGTGTGTGCCGATGGCTACGGCCACGATGGCCTGGGATGCGCGGAAGGCGGCGGCGTGCGGCTGCAGCGGGCGTGCGGAGGCGCCGCGGCGGCCGCCTGCGTGGCGGAGATCCAGGTGCTGCACCGTCGCCCACTCCATCGCGGGAAGCCCCTCGCGAAGCTCCCGCTCGGTAGCGCGCGCGGCGGATCTGGGCGATACGGCGTCAGATCTGATCGACTGATGGACTGATCGCCGTGCGCGAGCTCCCACCGGTGGTCGGTGGATGACTGGATGGTGCGGACGGGGGAAGCAGGGGACCGACCGGCTGGGCTAGCTTCTAAACGAGAGACGAAGCTGTGAATTGTGATGAGAAAGGGGAAGGCGTGTAATGTTTGGGTGGATCCAACAATGGGACCTGCCAGATCCGGCCCGTTAACACATTTTTGACATGTCGACCTTATATTACATGGGCCTCATCGTTTGAGCTTTTCATCATTGATCTTTGATTTCGTAAAAGTAAAAGTAAGAAATTTATCGATTTTTTAAAATAGTATATTTTTATTCGAAATTGCATTCTTAATATGCATTTTCATAAATTTATAAAAACAGTACCGAAAAAGTACTCTTTCAAGAGATGGTCTGCAGATAGAAACTATGTCAATAATCCGGTGCGATAAGATAGGTGTCCCGTCCAGTCGCGCCCACGCGCGCTCGTGATGCCTCACATCCTGCCTAGGGGTGGCAGTTTGGCTCGGGGCTCGCGAGCCAGCTCGGGCTCGGTCGAGCCGAGCCGAGCCTAGCTCTGCTCGATGTGCCACCGAGCTGAACTCGAGCCAAGCCTCCTGGCTCGGCCAACATTCGAGCCGAGCCGGCTCGTTGGCTCGGTCACCGGCACATGGAGCGAATCTGTTCCTCTATCTAGTGTATAAAATTATGGATTCGTGTGAAGTAAACAACATCAAATCGTGTATTTTTCATCATTGCGTGAGCACTAAGCTCTAAACACCAAACAATAGACACATCTCCTCTCCCCTCCTGACAGTTGGCACCATCGATGCCCTTGACGGCCAGCGGTCCTTGGCCCACAACCCCCACCGAACACCGCTACCTACACCCGGTGCCACCACCTGATTTTCTAAGAGAAATAAATCCCCAACAATGCCACTCACTACAACAAAACAGAAAGTTTTTGTCGGCTTTAATAATTTTCGTCGGCATTTCAAAAAGCGACGGAAGTTATTTAACTTCCGTCGGCCTGAAATAGCTTACGGAAATTAAATTAACTTTCGTTGGCTTTTGAATGTGGCCGACGGAAATTCCTTAACTTCCGTCAGCTTTTGAATGTGGCCAACGGAAGTTAAGGGAATAGATATCCCCAACCGCGCACGCGTACAGGAAACCTAATCCCCATACACGTGCGTGCCCCGGCCAACACTCGCTCCATCCTTCTGCCGCCGCCGCCTGCCGTCGTAGGCCACAGCCCACCGGTGCCCCGAGCGGCCGCCCGCCGCCGCCCGTCGCCTCCCGCCCCCGCCGCCGCAGGCTGCCGCCCGCCAGTGCCCCGCCGCCGTCGTGCCCCCGGCCGCCGGCCACCGCCCACGCCGGTGACCACCGCCGTCCATCCTGGCACCCCGCCGCCACCACCACCATTCGCCCTTCACTCGTCGACCGTAGTTGTCACCGTCGTCGTTCCCAAGTAATTTTTACCCTATAATAATGTCGTCTCTTTTTGTGGTTGAATTGGATCAATTTTGTAAATTGTGATTGAATTGAATTGTTATTTTTTGTGAAATGTGAATTGTGAATTAATTTATGAATTTAGACTTAGCTTGTAATGAATTTTTTAATATGTTGTCATGTTGTAATGAATTGATTTATAAATTTTGACTTGTAAAGAAACCATGGTTGTCACGGTGTCGTCTAGGCGACGCCTAGGCGCCGACTAGGCGTCCAGGCGGTCCCCATCGAGCGCCATGCCGGCTCGCCTCGCCTGATGGAGTTGGGCGCCTGCTTGGCCATTCAAGGCATCGCCCATGGCGACTAGGTGGTCGCCGGGCGTCTCTGGACGACTGACTAGGTGAAAGTGCCTTCGACTAAGGTGTCGGCGCGTCGCCCTAGCCCCCCTCTCGAGTCTCGACTGAGTCGTCAAAAATATTGTTGGGACGACGGATCGAACCAGCAGGTTTTCTTAGTGGAAAATGAGAGTAGTGTATTCAATGCCCTTCTGAGCCTGTTCATACAACTGTAGTTGGGGGGTATTTATAAGGCGCCTCGTCCAGAGGGACAAGCACCTCTGGACCGCCAACGGCTACCTGGCCGAACACCGGTCGGTAGTACAGACAAAACGGACGATGCGTAGTACAGACAAGAAGATCTGACTCTAATAGCGCAGCAGCCGTGTCGGGCGCCGCCTGCGCCGCCTGAGACGGCCCAGAAGATTGCGATCCCGCCCCTTCGTACAGTCGCCCGGTCCTTTTCTTGCTAATGCTCTCCTCGGCTTCGCCGCCGCGAGTCGAAGGGGGGGACCCCCGATCTCTTGCTCCCGGAGGATGGCCTCCGGTGTCCTCCTGCCGGAGGGCGGCCTCCGGCATCTTCCTTCGGAGGATGGCCTCCGACGCCTTCTTGCCGGAGGGCGGCCTCCGGCATCTTCTCCCGGAGGGTGGCCTCCGATGTCTTCATGCCGGAGGACGGTCTCCGGCACCTTTCCTCCGGAAGGAGGCCTCCGGCCTCTTGCCTCCAGAAGGTAGCCCCCGGCGTTAGGCTTCGGGCCCCCTGGCCGAGGGCCCTCCTTCGGCTTCCGGGATTATCTCCCCCAACAGTAGCCCCTCGCTTCTTCCCGCTCGTAGCCCTGCATCAAGAGGGGGTGGAAGCGCACAATATAATCCTGATAGCCCTCATTGGTGCGTACCTTGTACTGGGGTGCCAAATCCGCTGCGGCGCGGAGGGGCTTCGGAGTAAGGAAGGCGCGAATGGGCCGGAGGGTTGAGGTCCGCCTCGAGTCCCTTTTTCCGTCGTGCCGAAGAAAGTTTGACCAAGCTGATGGGAGGCCAACACGCCTTGACTGGGGGACCCTGACCCCGAGGAGCCGGGCGGGCGCCGCCAGAAGCAGTTAATGCACGCACAGATAGTATCGAGGAGGCGAACCGCCAGGAGGTCGCCGCCGCGCCCCGATGCGTTAGCCGGTCTTAAATACGGTGCTGCGCAACCGCCGCGTTCACACGTTAACCGAACCGGAAGAGGGACCGTCGGTCCTGGGACTAGATATAATCCGCCGCGCGGCCTCCTTCTCACTCACCCATACGCGCCAGCTCTAGCCACCATTCACCCTGCTCCCTGAGCTCTACGCTCCCTCTCTCGGCTCTTCGAGGAATGGCGAGGGACACTGCCCCTGCAATGGCGATGGACCCGCGCTTCTTGCAGCGCCAGATGGCGGCGGCAGCGGCGGCGACAGCGACCGACTCGTCGGAGGTACGCGGCGCGCGCGACCTCCGCCCCGCCTCTGAGCGGTTCCGGGAGCAGACCTTGGAGCTCGGGCCGTCCGCGTGCACCGAGGCGTCGATTGAGCAAGCGACCAGGAGCCGTCTCGGTCCTGGGACGCCGGCGAGGAGGCCGGGCTGGGAGACGGCCCCGCAGCCGCGGGAAGGTGAGGTCGTCGTCTTTGAAGCTTTCTTTGACGCGGGCCTGGGGTTTCCTGCCTCGGAGCTTCTCGCTGGGGTGCTGGACGCATTCCACCTGGAGCTCCCGCAGTTGTCCCCCAATGTCATGGCCCGCCTCGCCATCTTCGAGTGGGCCATGTGCGCCGAAGGCTGCGAAGGGAGGGCTGAGGTCTTTCGCGGAGATGCACGAAGCCCTCTGCCAGCCGAAGAAGAAAGGAGGTCGGGTGCTGGCCTTCGGGAGCATCAACTTTCAGCTCCGAAGGAAGTATGCGGACTCCTTCCCGGCGAAGGCCACCAATGAGAGGTGGTATTCGAAGTGGGTGAACCGGTGGTTCTACGTCCGCGTAGGGCTCGCCTCCGGCCTTGCCGAGATCCCGCGCCACATCTGGTTCTGGAGAGAAGCACGCGTCGAGACCAATGCCGGGGCAATTTCTGCGAGGGTGCAACTTCTCCAAATCGTCACCCGCCGAATGAGCATGCGGGACTTGGCGGAGGAGTTCGTGGCCCTCGAGATCCCTCCGCTGAAGGAGGAGTGGCCAGCATCGCTCCGGAGCAGCCGAGACAAGTCGATGCCAGCGGAGCTCTCCCGCCGGCTCGGTAAGCGTCCACTTTGGTTGCTTTCGTTCTTATCTTTCGCGCTCGAGGAGTACCCCGACACTGACAATGAGATGCAGGATCGCTCGTCGCTCGAACGCCCGAGGAGGTTACCCGCCTGGCGGAGAGGATCCTCGGGGTCCCAACCGCAGCCGAACGGGCCCGTCGGCTGGAGCTGGTGGGCTCTTGGGAGCGCTTCAACAGGGTGTGGGGGGCGCTCGAGCTCACGCCTCCGCCCCTTCCGGAGGGCGAGGTCCTCCGGGACGTCTCGAGGAGGAAGGCGAACGACGCCGACGGCGGCCTCTCTCCGGGCCGCTCAAAAAAGAAGAAGATAGTGAAGGGGCCGAAGCAGCTGTCCCCGGGGCCTTCTTCGGCCTCTCACTCCGAGGGCGGGGGTTCCAGCGAGGGGGCCCAATCGGAGTCGGGGGATCCTCCGGCGATTCCGGTTCCGACCTCGCTGGTCCGGCCGGACGCCAGAAGAAGCGAAGACGCTCCCCTTCGCCTGAGTCCAACGGAGCCCGCGCCGGGGACTGGACAGGGGGCGCGCACCGCCGAAGCGACGCCGCGCCCTGGAACCGCTTCCTCGCTCGGGCCTGTTTCGGCGGGGGGCTCTACGGGTTCCTTCGAGAGCAGGGCCGCGGATAGCTTGGACCGCGGGGGCCTAGCCGACCCGCTTGGCGCCATCGAGAAGAGCGCCGACAAAGAGGCGGAGCTGGCCGCGGCAGCGGCGCGCTCTCCGATGAACTCCATCGACAATCTCTTCTACCGCCCGAGCCCGTCGGATCATCTCCAACCCCCGGATTGCCCCGGCGATGCTGCGGACGCAGGTATAATAACTTAGCCACACTTCTCCGTGCGCAAGGGGCTTTTCCACTTTTAACTCTTGTTCGCTCGCGCAGACACACCGGCCGGAGGTGTGGAACCAGTCGCCCCCTACCCCGCAGACGCTCCGGACGCGAGGTCCGGAGCCCCTGTCGCCGCGAGGAGGGCCTCGGGTTCGCAGGACGAGGCTGAGTCCAGAAGCGCCGAAAGGGCCCCTCGGGAGTCCGCCGGAGACGCTGAGACCCGGCCTCGGCCTCCCACCGATCATCGGGCCGCGCAAGGCTCCGTGCCGCTCCTGCGCCCCTTCTTGGCGGACGGCGAGGACTTTGCGTCCAAGGTGGCCCCGGTCCACGACTATTACTTGCGGCTGCGCGAGGCTCCAGTGATAGGCGAGCTGGGGCTATCAGATGGCCTGGACCTCGGGAGGGCCATCGAGATGGCAGCGGGCCAGGTACTTTCTTCGGACACATTCGACGCTCCCCTAGCTCCTCTTCTGACCATCTTTTTTGTATGCAGGTGGTGGCACTGGCGCAGGGGCAGCTGTCTTCCCTGCTTTCCGAATGCCAACATCACGAGGCATACGCCGCGGAGCTCGCGACCCGGGTGGCTACCGCGGAGAGGTTAGCCCGCGAACGGTCGTCGGAGGCCGAGGCCGTCCGGCTTCAGGCATCGAGGGTCGGAGCGTTGGAGGCCCAAGCGGCGGAGGCGGACTCCCTCAGGGCCCGCGTCGCGGAGTTGGAGGGGCTCCGCGCTCGGGCCGCCCGCGCCGATGAGCTGGAAGCGGAGGTCGACACTCTCTGAACCCGAGCTGCCGAAGCGGAGGTGCTCCGGTCCCGGGCCGCGGAAGCAGAGCGGCTCGAAGGAGAGGTGTCCCGGCTTCAGACCCAGGCCTCGGAGGCGGCAACTAAGGTCGAAGCCCTCGAGACCCGGGTGGCCCAAATGGAGCAAGTCGAGGTGGACCTCAACGCCCGGAACGGGGAGGCCACCGAGGAGCTTGTTGAGGCCGGGAAGACGGCGGTCGCCGCGGAATCCTTGCGGAAGGTGCTGGCGCGCTACGGTACCAGCTGCGGCTCGTTCGACATCGCCCGGGAGCCCCTAGTCTGCCGGGTGAAGTTCATCCGATCCGCCATCCGGCAAATACATCTCGCCATGGCGCAGTATGGCGAGGTGTCCGCTCGGGTGGCCGCGTACGGGATTCTTCGGCACCTCGAGGCGTCTGGGCTCCCGCTTCCTTCGTCTTCGAGCCCGCATCCGGTCACCTTCATGGGGGACCACCTCCGGACGCCGAGCCTCGCGCTGAATCAGTCTTGGAGGGCACTCAAGGCGGTCTGGCAGACCGAGGGCCCTGCGACGATCCAGGCTTGGCTGGAGGAGGCACTCCGTGCACGCGGTCCTCCGGCTCGCTCGAAGCCTTCAGCCTCGGCCCGCTTGCCGGACCCGAAGGTGTAGCTTTTAGAAACCTATTCTTGCCTTACCCTGTAATAGCTTAGGAAACTTGGTCATATATTAATAAAGAGTACTTTTCCGGAGCTTACTCAAGGTGTTCGTGGTTGCGACTGTGACGTCGAGATGCTCGATTCTGACGACGCCCTTCGACATCGATGGGCTATCTTCGAGGCTATGCGAGCGAACCGGCCTGCGCGCTTCGTTCTTCCCCGCGGCAGTGACGGACGCGCGGACCCCGACGTCCTCCAAGGGGTTCTGAACCATGTGAAGGAAGAAGAAAGAAGGTCCCGCTCGCCGTCCTCATCTCCTTAACCGGTTGATTGGTCCAACACGGAGGCCGGTTTGGGCGAAGCGCCCCCCGAGGAGGGCGGTCTGCGTAGCTGGGCTCAGCTCCAAGCGGATCAAAGGGCTTTTCGCGCCCAGAAGAAGGAAGAGGAGCGCAGGAAGAGGAAAGAGAGGTCCGGGCGAAGCGCGCTTATGACTTCGACCGAAGCGTGCTTCGGTTCGAGCGGCCCTTCCAACCGGAGGGGCCCGCGGTTCTTGCTTGGCCTGGATGAGAACTTTTCTTGATTCTCTTCTTTGATATGTAATGAACATTGTATGCCTTCTGTGCTTGCTGCAGTCTACGCCTTGCTCCTTCTCTTCCCCCCCTTAGCGGGCAGCCGGTTTGCCGGCTGGGCGCTAAGTAGTTTAGGAGAAAAGTGCGGGGAATGCACGCCACGTACAGGATCAGCGCACTCGGTGTGCTTAGTCGGGGCTTGGAACCCGAACGCGAGGGCGCGTCGAGCCGGAGCTCGGAACCCGAGAGCGAGGGTGCGTCGAGCCGAAGCTCGGAACCTGAGAGCGAGGGGGTGCGTCGAGCCAGAGCTCGGAACCCGAGAGCGAGGGGGTGCGTCGAGCCGGAGCTCGGAACCCGAGAGCGAGGGTGCGTCGAGCCGGAGCTCGGAACCCGAGAGCGAGGGGGTGCGTCGAGCCGGAGCTCGGAACCCGAGAGCGAGGGTGCGTCGAGCCGGAGCTCGGAACCCGAGAGCGAGGGGGTGCGTCGAGCCGGAGCTCGGAACCCGAGAGCGAGGGGGCGTCAAGTCGCTGCGCCATTTGTTTCGGACGAAACACTTATCTGGAGATTTTATTATGCAATTGGGAAACAAAAACAGGCGTCATCAGCCGCTAGTAAAATACATTGATGGTTCTATGGAAAATAGTGCTTCAGATGCTTGGCATGCCAAGTATGCTTCAGCTCTTCGCCTTCCAGGGTAGCCAGCCGGTAGGATCCCGGTCGTCCGGATTTTGTTATAATGTACGGTCCTTCCCACTTGTTACCCAACTTGGTGGGGGCGACCACCGTGCGGAGGACGAGGTGCCCTGGTTGGAATTCATTACGCTTAACTTTTGGGTCGTACCACCCCTTGGTCTCTTGCTGATAGCGGGATAGGTTGGCGACAGCGCGAAGCCGCGTCTCTTCGGCCAGATCGAGGGAGACGGTGCGCTCGTCCTCGGCTTCGGGTGCTATGACGCGCAGTGAACCGGCGCGAAGCTCTGTTGGGGTCATTGCTTCGTCGCCAAACAAAAGGCGGAAGGGGGTGAAGCCGGTGGCCCGAGAAACGGTCGTCCGGATGGACCATAAGATCTTGGGCAGCTCGTCGGGCCATACTCCCTTGGCTAAGCCGACGATGCGTTTATTGAGGCCTGATAGGATGTGCCCATTGGCTCGCTCCACGGCTCCGTTGGACTGGGGATGCCGCACGGCTGCGAAGCAAAGCTGAACTCCCAACTCATCGCAGAACGCCTGGAAGGTGCCAGCGTCGAACTGCGTTCCGTTGTCCAATGTGAGCTGCTTGGGTACTCCGAACCGGCACACGATGTTTTGCCAGAAAAATTTCTGGACGCTTCGGGATGTGATGGTAGTCAATGGCTCTGCTTCAACCCACTTGGAGAAGTATTCAACGGCGACCACGGCGAAGCGCAGGTTTCCCCTCGCCCTGGGGAGTGGCCCGATGAGGTCCATGCCCCAGCGAGCTAGAGGCCACACAGGGGGATAGGTAGCAGGCTTGCTGGAGGGCGGTGGCTCCGCCGGCCCATCCACTGGCAACCCTGGCAGGTGCGGACAAGTTCTTCGGCGTCAGCAACGATAGTGGGCCAGTTGTAGGAACGAAAGTAGCGACCAGAGGGGGGTGAATGGGCGCCTTAAAAATTCTTTCGAATCAATGGCCTGTTCCCAATACCCAACGCACCTCAAAAGACTACGCAGCAGAAAATCAACAGAAGGCCTAAGTCTAAAGGTATCTAACCTAGAAGCGATTGTTGTCAAACAGAGAACTAACAAAGAAGTACAACTAGGTAGATAAACAAAGTAAGCCAGGCCTAAACTTCCTAATGAAATGATCTAAGAACATGTAAGGTGAAATGAGAAGTTACTGTCCATTTTTGTCTCCTGTTCGGAACTTGGCGAAGCCTGCTTCGTCCGTCGAGGTCTGCTTCGGAGATGGTGACGAAGCCTGCTTCGGAGGTCGGTTGCGAAGCTTGTCCGAGATGCCGAAGGTGTTTTGGTCTAACCTAGTTCGAAGGGGCAGGGAGCGAAGTGACAGAGTCGGAGCCTGCTTCGAAGTGTGTACTTCGAAGACAAAACTTCGAACACAGCTTCGAACCGAATGCTTCGAAGTAAAACCTTCGAACAGAAAACTTCGAACACAACACACAAACGGACAACCTTCGAACAAAGAAGCGAAGCCTGTCACACGACAGAAAAACAAATTCGAAGCCTACACTCTACCTTCGAAAGGAGTAAGCATCGAAACGAGAGGCGAAGGCTGACACGCGTCAGAGAAAACAAAGCGAAGTCTATTAGAGGAACAAGCTCCGAAGACAACTTCGAAACCCGTCGAAGTGAGGACTTCGAATGGCTTAAGTCTGAGTACCTTCGCACAGACGTTCGAAGTAGAGATGCTGACAGTTTAAAAACACTTCGAAGCCAGACAGAATACAAAAACAGTCCGAAGTTCGAACGAAGCCTCTGAGGGTATACGTTCGGAGCCTGCCTCACGAAGCTGAGGGGCTTTGAAACTGAGATGATGTCTTCGCCAGAAAACGGTCAAAAAGGCATTCAAACCAGACTGCTTCGATCAAAAAGCTGAGCGGTAGAAGGTAAAAAGCTGGCAGCGGCTACTGTAGCTACAGTAGCAGTACTACTTGCAACAGCAAGAACTAGTACTACTTCTCACGAAGAACACACGCAACAGAGACACATCCTCAGGAATAAAATCAACCAACACAACAAATCGAAGCTTCTTGAATCAGAGGAATCAATGCACACCCCTCAGCAACTAACAAAGAATCCAATCTCACAGGAGCAAAGTAAATGCAAGGCAAAAAGGGATGAACCAGTGCCTGGCGGCCCACACAGGAGAGAGAACGTGAGAGGCAAAATGACCCAAAGAAGTGGAATTAATTTCAGCCAAAAGGGTAGTCCAAACCCTAGGGATTGGGGTCCTATTTATAGGCTGCCCAACACTAGGAATATTCTACCAGCCCCTTAGGGTTTTTACAGACTCAAAAATAAAGGAAAAGACTCTACTGCCCTTAGGAATTTTTACAGACACGACTGACTGACTGTGGGCCTAGAGTTACAGATGACTTATCCGGAAGCTAAGTTTTCGTAGCGACTACGACTTCTCTTCTGGACAGTCGGATACAAGATCGACGGTTGTCAGTTTTGCGCCGAAACTGACAAAGCCTCCACCGACTTTGCACCAGGTACCGGATTGGGCCGGCCCGACTCCGCAGCTCTCTCAGCCCGGCAATCGCTCACCGCCCGTGTACCTGAGTCAACCCTGGTCAACAGCCCAGTGGGTCTTCTACTGCTTCTGGCCCATGTACCCGGATTGGGCCAGCCCGACTTCGCAGCCTCCTCTGCCCGACAGTCGCTCGCTGCCCGTGTACCTGAGTCACACGCGGCCCATGAAACAGCAGATCTCCTCTCTTCTTCAGTCCTCTTTGACTATCGTTGACAATGACTCATCACTTCTGGAGCCATGAGGCCCACGCTATTCAGCATGGCTCCTCAATCTCCCCCTTGATGAGTGCTTTGTCAACACTCCTCTTCTTCAGCTCTTCAGCACCTGCGAACAAATGTGGAAACACAAAAACAAAACACAAGAAAACAAAGAAGAAGAAAAATAAGCTAAAAAGTTTAACCCTAATGACCAAAAGCCAAACAAAGCAAGAAACGGTCATTATGGTTAACCAAAACGTAAAAGCTCAAAATGAGTGCGATTTTCAGAACAACAAGGATATCAACAGAGTAAGAACTCCCCCTTAAACTCTGATCCCAAATTTTCTCCCCCTTGTTGACAAGTAAACTCATCAAGCACTCAAAAGAGACACAGACTCCCCCTGAAATGCAACTCCCCCTCAAAATATGCAGTGATTTCAACTGGAGTGCATAAGGAGTGAAGAAAGCATGCTTCTCAGATATGATTGACTGCAATTACTACATCTAACAGATACAGCAAAAGACATACTATAACGATACATGGCATGATCAGTGCAACAGATGATATCTAAAGAAAGTCATTTGCACGCATTTTTCAGTTTTTGCAAACAAAAGCATCACCACATTTTCTAGTAAACAAGCAAGGTAAAGCATGAGATGCAGAAGCTAACTGATATCTACCAAGATAAGCATTGTCCAAAACAAAGTGCTTCAGCAAACTTGTTATCTTTTAAATGTTCAGGCTTTTTCATTTTCCTTTTTCATTTTTGCCAAGGGTTATTTGCATGTCAAACCTTATGCTAACCGACCAAGTCAAGCCTAGGCCAGAACTGGACCATCAGAAGCTTAAGACATTGGTCTTGGCATACACTACACTGTCCTAGTTCATACCAAAGTGCTATGGTAAGCAATCCAGAACAATGCAATGCGACAAAACAAACCCACTTGGATCTTTTCAACTCAAGCATAAAAAAGCATGGAATTTTCATTCATTTTTGAATTTTTCATCATTTTTGAATTTTCATCATTTTTATAGCACATTTCCATGTTGAAAGCATACAGATGTCCAAGTTGCCTATTTGCATCTAAGTCAGGAACTAGCTACAAGGCGTGTAACAGATAGCAAGAACATTCAGCCTACGCATGCTAGTTACCAGAAGCAATGATGATTGTTTTTTTTTCAATTTTAAAGCATAAAAGCCATGCATATGACAGATATCAGACTTATCAATCAAACTGAGACAAGACATGATCATAGACAAGTAATCAAAAGCATGTACCAGCTAGAATAAGTAAAGCAGTTTAATCATATAACAGAAGCATCTCTAAAGTGTGATATGTGAATATGCAAGGTATGAACACACACAAAAAGACTCAAGAAAAGAGTAAAGAAGAAAGAAAACTGACGCAAAATATCCTAAAAAGGATACACAACACCCAAATCCCCAAGTAAACGCTCAAATGTAGACTGATCTAGGGGTTTGGTGAAGATATCAGCCAACTGATGACGGGTATCAACATGAACAAGGTCAATGACACCTTTCTCATATTGATCCCACAAGAAGTGAAAGCGCACATCAATATGTTTGGTTTTTGAATGGAGACACGTGTTTTTCCCTACACTAATAGCACTGGTGCTGTCGCAAAATAATGGAATTCTGGTAGGAAAGAACAACCCAAAATCTCGTAGAGTGGAAATCATCCAAACCAACTGTGAGCAGCAGCTAGCAGCAGCTACGTACTCAGCCTCTGTGGTCGAAAGAGCAACTCCAGATTGCTTTCGAGAAGACCAAGAGACAAGAGAGGAACCAAGAAACTGGCAAGTACCGGAAGTCGACTTGCGATCCAACCGGCACCCACCAAAGTCAGCGTCCGAAAAGCCAGATAAATCAAGAGATGATGATGCTGAATAATAAAGACCAAGATCAGGTGCATATGTAAGATACCTGAAGATACGCTTGACAGCTTGCCGATGAGACGCGCGTGGTGAAGACTGGAAACGCGCGCAAAGTCCCACGGCGAACTGTATGTCTGGTCTTGTTGCCGTCAAGTACAACAGCGAACCGATCATCCCTCGAAACTCCCTTTCATTGACCTTGACGCCGCTCTCATCCTTGTCCAGACCCCCAGAAGTGCCCATCGGGGTCATCTGCGGCTTCAATTCACCACCAAAGTCAAATTTCTTTAACATATCACGAGTGTACTTACCTTGGTGGATGAAGGTGCCGTCCTTGGTCTGCTTGATCTGGAGCCCTAAGAAGTACTTGAGCTCACCCATGAGGCTCATCTCAAACTCACTGTGCATCTGCTCAGAAAACTTGGACACAAGAGAATCAGTAGTACCGCCAAAGATAATATCGTCCACGTAAATCTGAGCAACTAAGAAGTCTGAAGCAACTCTGAGCAAAAAGAGAGTTTTGTCCACAGAACCCATCACAAAGCCCTTCCCCAACAAAAATTGCTTTAACCGGTCATACCAAGCCCTGGGGGCTTGCTTCAACCCGTATAAAGCTTTGTGCAACTTAAAAACATGTCGAGGAAACTTAGGGTTTTCAAAACCGGGGGGTTGCCTAACATAAACCTCCTCTTCTATGTACCCGTTCAGAAAAGCACTCTTGACATCCATTTGAAAAAGCTTAAAACCCTTCGAAACGGCAAAAGCTAGAAGAATATGAATGGACTCAAGACGGGCAACAGGAGCGAAGGTTTCTTCAAAGTCAATACCTTCCTTCTGGCAATAACCCTGGGCAACTAGTTGTTGTCGTAAAAGTTACACCAACAGGTTCTCGGTAATCAAGAACAAACAAACAAGAGGTTTGTGTTTTAGGACAAACTTGAGCCTCCGTAAAGGATAACAACTCAAGAGGTCCGAATGTATATGCTTGAACAACTAGTTCTGGATCCTTCTTACAAGGTACAATGGGGGGTATTTATAGGGAAAAAAGGCTTAAGGAATAGACCTATTTACCCCTATATTATGACTGACATGATAGAATTTATCCAATATTATAAACAAGGTTATACACGGTAAAGTGTCGTAGGGTAGATGGATAAGCAGGGCATCCAATCAATCACGTCTTCCTGGTTCGAGGCCTCCTTCTTCCCTTCGGAGGGTCCTCCGTGACTTCGCATCGTGACACCCTCCGACCGTGCTGACGTATGCTTCAAACATCAGTCCGCCACCTTCGGGATCTTCCTGGAGCCCACGGAGGGTTAGCCTTTAAGTCTTGGAAATGAAGTAATTTCCCCCAACAGTAGCCCCTCGAATACGCCTTTCTGTAGATAACCTATTTTTAGAAAGAAGGCAGTATACGAAAGGAACATTTCTAGTTTCTGAGGCTTAAAGGGAATTCGAAGATATTATGACTTAACTCAGGATTTTGAGCCCAATATTTTAAAACCTTCGTCCCCGAGTTTTGGCACAGTGGGAGAACTCTCGGGGAGTAGAACGGTTTCGGAGCATAAGCGTCGCGAAAGCGGTTACGGAGTGCCCTTTGTCGTGGAGACGGTTACGGAGTGCGAATGTCGTGGGGTACCGTCAATATGACCGTTACGGCGCAGATAGCCGTTACTCTCTGTAAAAAAAAGTAACGGTCGATTTCTTCAGCGGTTGCGCGCCGTTCCAATTACCAGACCCACGTGTCAGTGACGGAAGCCGAACCTGCAATGTGAAACTTCTCGAAGAGCAGTATAGGTCGTGCGGTTATAAAAAGGGGAAATAGGGATTACTGGAAGTTTTTTACCGCATTCACTGCTCTTGCGATTCACCTTTTCCTTCAATCTTCCGCACCCTCGAGCACTTTGAGCGCAATGGCGAGAACCAGCCACACCACTCCATTGGCGGCCAACACCCTGGCGCAGCGGCAGGCGTGGGCCGCATCGGCAGCAATGGCAATGGCGGGGGCTCCGGGCGGTGCTTGGCCCAAGAATCCGCGAGCGCTCCGCCCGCCCTCCAAGAAGAAGATGGCCCAGAGCTTTGTCATTGGTCAGTCTGTGAGCACCGCGGAGTCCATTGAAGAGGCAGTAGACAGGAAGCTGGGAGCCGGAATGAGGACTCGAGTTCCCGGGACAGAGTCGACTCCACGGCCCCGGAGCGGAGAAGTGGTGGTCTTCGAGGCGTTCTTCGAAGCGGGTCTGGGGCTACCAGCCGTGGATTTTTTGGCAGAGGTACTGGACTTGTTCCACATAACCCTGCCTCAACTGTCCCCCAACACAATCGTCCGCCTGGTCGTCTTCGAGTGGGCTCTTCGGGCGGAGGGGTGCGAAGGGCGCTCCGAGATCTTCGCAGCGACCCACGAAGCCATCTGCCAGCCGAAGCCTCAAGATGGGCCGGAGGATTCCAAGGTGACGGTGGCCTTCGGCAGCGTTAACTTCCAGCTGCGGCGAGAGCATGCTCTCCATTTCCCTGCGAAGGCCATAAACGACAGATGGTATACGAACTGGATACTTCGGTGGTTTTACGCCGAAGTAGGAGAAGACTCCCCTCTCTCGGGCCCTCTTCAAGAAATCTGGTTTCGGAAGGAGGCGGACATCTCCCCGAACCCTAGCTTGCTCACGACGAGGCTAGGGTTGCTTGCTTCAGTGGCTCGTCGCATGAGCATGCGCGACCTGGCCGAGGAGTTCGTCGGCCTTCGGATCTCACCCCTCGGAGCCAGCTGGCCAATCTCCATCCCGCAAGCCTCGGAGGGGGACCTCCGAAACATAGGTACATCTTTCTCCTGCGGCATCATTTTATATGAACACATTAATTATACTTATGCTTCTTATACCTTTTTCTTTTCAGCGGCGCCTCTGGCCTTAGCTCCGGACGACATAGTCCGGGCTACCGAACGAATTCTCGGAGCCCCTTCGGTGGCCGAGAGGCAGAGAAGGCTGGAGTTGGTGAGGAGTTGGGAGCGCTCGAATAGGGTGTGGAGAGCCCTCGGCATGGAGCCCCCGCAGCTTCCCGACTTCGCCCCAGCCGGAGCGGCGGGCCGTAAGAGGAAGGCAGCGGCCGAGCCCTCTAAAAAAGCTGGCAAGCAACCGCTTCAGAAGAAGGCGGCGAAGCAACCTCCCCACTTGACACCCGCTTCATCTTCTTCGTCGCCGAATGAGCGGAGCCCGACTCCCGAAGAGGTAGAAGACTCCGAAGGTGCTACGGCGAAGGCCTTCGAAGCCTACCTTTTGATTGACGAAGACATGGGGGAGGTCCCCCCAAACCTCTCCGACAGGGAGGGTGCTAGTGTAACTCCATTGACTCCTCCTGCACCCGTCAACGTGCAAGTGGAGTCATACTCTACCTCCGACTTGCCTGCACCCGAAGGGGTTCCCGCGGAGGTCGTGGTCCCGACGGACGAAACCGAGGGTAGGACCTCGGGGGATGACTTCGACAACATCCTCCAGATGTACGAAGTCCTGGAGGATCCGGCGATCCTTCCTCAAGAGGCTCTTAGAGGTTTTTTCCCGGAGCTCTTTCTTTTTTCGTCGACATTCGCTTGCTATCTGTAGAATATGTTAATTAATCTTGATATTTGAAATAGATACCTCTTCGGGTACCGAAGCCTTGGTGGCACCCGACGTCCCCGCTTCTTCGGAGACGGTTACCCGAGCGGACCCTCCGGCTCCCCTGGGGGCTCCGAGCCCGGTGGTGGAGAACGTATCCTTCGGGGCGGACGATGTGCTCCCTGGGACGGAGTTGGCTCCGGCCGTGGCGACCTCGACCACTGAAGGCGCCTCCGACAACGTGGTTCCAGCCGGAGATGTGGCGGCTGAGGGTCGGAATGTTCTTGCTTCTCCCCCTTTCGTGCCGGGGAGGGGTAAGAGTATTTCCAGCCTGGGCCTTCGGGTTGACCAAGCTGCGCCCTCCGTTGGCAATTCAGAGGACGAGGCTGCAGAGGACGACGCCCGAGCCTTGTCTTGGCTCCCTCTTCTGGCTCCTTTCTTGGAACATCGGAGCGGCCTTCGAAGGCTCCTGGAGCCCCTGGCTGAGAGAAGCCAAGATATTGCCAATTCGGAGTTGATCTCCGCTTTGAGCGAGGCTAGGGCTTCGAGCCTCAACACGGCCCTCGAAAGGGCTACCCTTCAGGTATGAAAAAGACACCACAGTTGTCGCATTTTAATGGTCAAAACTTTTTTAGCACTTACCTTGTTTTCCTTGCAGCAATTCGCCCTTGCTAGAGCGGCATCGACTTCCAACGAGGTCGAAATTAATCGACTTAACCGGAAGGTTACCGCCCTTCAAACAGCTCTTGATGACTCCACCGGGAGGTCTCTCAGGCTGAATGAAGAGATTCTGGAAGAACGGAAGGCTAAGGCAGCGTCTGAAGAAGCCCTTGAAGCCCTCCGCTCTCATGCCCAAGAAGCCGAGGCTGAACGAGTGGTCCTTCGTGCGGAGGTCGAAAAGCTTCGCCAGGATGCGGCTGCTTCGAACGCACATCTGGTGGAACTTCAAGGGACTCTTAGCCAGGCAATGGCTCAGAAGAGTTCCTTGATGCTTCGGGTGGCCGCGTTGGACGCGACTGTTGCAAGCTTGGAAGTAGCAGAGAGAAAGAATTCCAGTACTGCTGACCGTACCTTGGAGGCTCTTCAGGGTACGTTAGAGTACTTTGGCACCATGTGCCCTTCGACCTCTGCTGCAGCCTACGAGCCGCTCAACCGGAAGCTGACGAGGATCCAGGTAGCTTCGTCGCTGATGAAGAACTCCGGAGTCCGGTACGGAGAGATCTCCGGACAGTGCGCCGGCATCGGGGTTCTTCGCCACCTCGAATCTCTTCGGATTCCCTTCGATTCGGTTAGTGGTTCGTCTCCTGGAGGCTTCGCGGATGATGACCTGCTGCGGCCATCTTCGGAGGTGGCTTCGGCTTGGGAAGCTTTCTGATCAGTATGGAAGGCGGACCATAAGGTCGCTGCTAAGGCTTGGATCGACGAGGCCCGCCGGCAAAAGCAAGCTCAAGCGAAGCCACCACTCCCAACTTCGCCAGCGCCTTCGGTCCCAGCTCCGCCAACCGACCCGCAGGTCTAGCCGCTTAGGGTTGTTGTGTACCTGTGGTCTTGTAAACTTTGTTTAATTAATGAGAAAGTTATAAACAGTACTTGTCTTGGGTGCTCTGCTCTTTTCTAGGTTCTGTCGTGCCCTTCGAGCCCTGACTTCGAACTTTTGGAAAGTACTGCCGAGCTTCGAAAGGAGTGGGCAGTTCTTGAGAGTTTGAGACCTTACCGCCGCTCCCGCTTTTCTGTTCCCCGTGGAGACGGGGGGGAGGTTACCCTTGAAGTACGAAGGGATGTTTTGTTTTATATTAAAGAGGAAGAAAAGGAGGAGGGGTCTTCGTCTTCTGAGCCTATCGACTGGTCTGACTCGGAGTATCAAGCCGAAAACCTTGCCGAGGCCGGCTCCGAAAGGCTCTTGACATGGGCCGAACTTCAGGAGGAGCAGAAGAAACTGCGAGCCTCGAGAAAAAAGAGAAGTTCCCGGCCTAAAAAGACGACTTCAAGCTCCGAAGGGCAAAGTAGTCGTAGGGGTAGCTCTAGGGGTCGAAAGGGTCTCCGTTTTTATTTGGGTTTAGATAACAATTTCTCTTGATGTATGAGTATAATATTTTAATGTGGGATGCTTCGACAGTATGCTAGGCACAATGATGGTTTGAACGACTGCATGCTTCGAACTTGTACATCCCATCATCGATAAGTAAAATAATAAATAAAAATTTAAAGTCCTTAGACTCTTCTACGGATCCTAACAAGCCGGAGCCTGGAATCCGTAGGTTGGCCACCTACGGCTCTTTTACAGATACTTCGCACCCGAAGGCTTGAAATTCTGTCTTGTTTAAAGTCCTTAGACTCTTCTACGGATCCTAACAAGCCGGAGCCTGGAATCCGTAGGTTGGCGGAGCCACTGAACCAATGGTTCGTAGTCAGCCCCTTGGGTTTTTTCAAAAAAATGCTTGGCTCTACTAGCATCACCGACCTCCGAATGCGTCCATCAGGAGGATGGGATGTTCGAAGGGCGAAACAAATTTCCACCCTTATCTTTATTTATAAAAGGAGTGTTACAAGTGATTACAAGGAAGCCTTAAGCGTAATATCTCTTAAGGTGCTCCGCATGCCACGCATGTTTCAACTCTTCTCCTTCTAAATTAGCTAATTTAAATGATCCGGGGCGTCCTGAGCGTAAGATAACATATGGTCCTTCCCATTTGTTTCCTAGCTTCCCCGGAGCTATTACATTTCGCAATACTAGATGACCTGGTTTTAACTCAGTTAACTTGACCTTCGGGTCATACCACGTTTTTGTGTGCTCTTGGTACTTCGTCAGGTTGGCGACAGCTCGAAGCCTTGTTTCTTCTGACAAGTCTATTGAAGCACTCCGATCATCTTCGTCTTCGTGTTGAATTACGCGAAGTGACTCCCCTTTGAGCTCCGTAGGGGTCATGGCTTCGTCTCCGAAGAGCAATCTGAATGGCGTGAAGCCGGTCGATCTAGTTTGCGTGGTTCGGATAGACCATAAAATTTTAGGTAGCTCTTCGACCCATAGGCCCTTGGCCAATCCCACAATTCGGCGATTTAACCCGGAGAGGATATTCCCGTTGGCTCGTTCGACAACTCTGTTGGATTGCGGATGTCGCACTGCTGCGAAGCATAGCTTAATGCCCAGTTCTTCACAAAATGTTTGAAAGGTATCAGCTTCGAACTGGGTTCCATTATCCACCGTTAATTCTCTGGGGACTCCAAACCTGCATATAATGTTCTGCCAGAAGAACCTTTGTACGTTCTTCGATGTGATGGCTGTTAGCGGCTCTGCTTCCACCCATTTTGAGAAGTATTCTATTGCTACGACCGCAAATTTCAAACCGCCTTTTGCTGGTGGGAAAGGGCCTATGAGGTCCATGCCCCATCTAGCCATCGGCCATACCGGGGCAATAACTTGAAGTTGAGCTGGTGGGCGATGGCTCCTTCTGCCCATCCATTGGCAGCCTTGGCATGTTCGAACTAGGTCTTCGGCGTCTCTGACGATTGTCGGCCAATAAAAACCTTGTCGGAGCGTCTTGCCTGCTAGCGCTCTAGGAGCTAGATGACCTCCGCACAGCCCCTCGTGGATGCCTCGAAGTATGTCTTGTCCTTCAGGTTGAGAGATGCATCGAAGCAGTGGTGAGCATACTCCGGCCTTATATAGTATTTCCCCAATAAGTTTGTAATTTCGAGCTCTTGATTGCAATCTTCGAGCTTCTGGGCCTTCCGGAGGGTCATTGCTACCTTGCAACATAGTTATTATCGGAGCTCGCCAATCTGCAGCTGGAATGTACATTACTTCTGACGAGGGTACTTGGTCAGCTGCTGGTTGCTCTAATTCTTCGTAGAAAGCGCCCTCTGGGAGGTCCACTGCTCCTGCTGCAGCCTTTGCAAGGATATCTGCAAGCTGATTTTCTGCCCGAGGTATGCTTCGAACTGTAAACCCTTTGAATGCTGCTTCTGCCTTGCGGATTTCTTGAAGGTATTGCGCGAGATGTGGGTTTTTTGCTTGGAAGATTTTGTCAATATGCCCCGCGACGACTTGGGAATCTGTCTTGATCACTATCCTTGTAGCTCCGAGTGCTTTAGCCTTTCGGAGGCCTAGCAAGATTCCTTCATACTCGGCAACGTTATTAGTGGTTCGGAAGTTAAGCCTTGCTGAATACATTGCCTTTTGCCCTGATGGTGACAAGATTACTGCCCCTGCTCCGGCACCTGATGCTTGATAGGCTCTGTCGGAGAATATTGTCCAGAAACCGTCGGAGGGTTCTTCCGGAGTCCATACTACGGATGGAGTCCATTCTGCCACGAAATGTGCTATAATTTGAGATTTAACGGCCGTCCTTGCTGTGAAGGAGATTTCGAAGGGTGCCAGCTCGACTGCCCATTTTCCAACCCTGCCTGTGGAATCTTTGTTTCGGAGCATATCTCCAAGAGGATACGATGTAGGGACAATGAGGTTATGCGCCAAGAAATAATGCCTTAGCTTTCGCGAGGCCATCACTAAAGCATAAGCAAACTTTTCGAGCTCGGAGTATCTGATCTTGGCTCCCGATAACGCCTCCGAGACAAAATAAACTGGGTTTTGCACCAGCTTTTCTTTAAGCTCGACTTCTCGGACCAGTACTGCGCTTACTGCTGAACCTGTTGCTGCAAGGTATAGAAGCAATGTTTCCCCTGGAAGAAGAACGGTTAAAGTTGATAATGTTCCGAGGTATGCTTTTATTTCTTCGAAACTTTTTTGGCACTCCGACGTCCAGCTTAAGCTTTCGGAGCCTTTGAGCGCCTTGAAAATTGGGAGGCTTCGCTCTGCCGACCTGGACAGGAACCTGCTGAGTGCCGCTAGCCTTCCTGCTAGTTTCTGCACTTGCTTCAAATTCTCGGGTGGAGCCATTCTTTGCAGTGCACTTATTTGCGTTGGGCTGGCTTCGATCCCCCTGCTCGAAACTAAGTACCCTAGCAGCTTCCCTGCTTGTGCCCCGAATATACATTTTTCGGGATTGAGGCGTACTCCACATGCTCGGAGGCTCTCGAAAGTTTCATCTAAATCTATGCTATGCTGGTGCTTTTGAGCACTTTTTATTACAATATAGTCCATGTAGGCCTCGACATTGCGGCCTATCTGATGACCTAAAGCCTTAGCTATTAAGCGAGAAAATGTGGCTCCGGCATTCCGCAAACCAAAAGGCATTCTTACATAGCAGAATACTCCCGAAGGAGTTATGAAACTTGTCTTGGCCTCGTCTTCGCGTTTCAGCCATACTTGATGGTACCCGGAGTAGGCGTCGAGGAAGCTTAATAATTCGGAGCCGGCTGTGGAATCTATTAATTGATCTATTCGGGGCATTGGGTAGGGGTCTCGCGGGCATGCTTTATTTAATGATGTGAAGTCAATACACATGCGCCATTTGCTGGAATCCTTCTTTCTTACAAAAACAGGGTTGGCCAACCACTCAGTATGGGCCACCTCCCTGATAATGCCAGCTTTTAACAACTTTTCCACTTCGGCCTTGGCTAAATTTGCTCTTTCTGTTGATAGCTTTCGGAGCCCCTGGCGCACCGGCTTGGCCTTCGGGTTGACGAGCAGACTATGCTCGATGATGCTTCGGTCGACCCCCGTGCTATCTTCGTCAGTCCAAGCAAACATGTCTAGATTCTTCTTGACGACTTCTTCTAATGAGGCGGTTATCTCCGGAGATAGCCCCTTGCCGAATTTTATTGGGTATTCTTTGCCGTCTTCTGAGATTATTCTTGTCTCGACATCACCCTCCGGGCTTGGTTTGAGCGAGGATCCCTTCGGGGGGCTCAAGGCCTCCGGTACTTCTTTGGCGCTCTCCGCCACATTATGCACTTGTCGAGGGTCCAATGGCTGCCCGTGGCCATATTCTGTCCTTCTGGCTATAGCTTGGTCTCCTGAAATAGTGAGCACTCCACCTTGTGTGGGCATTTTGAGGCAAAGGTAGTTGTGATGCGCTATAGCCCCGAATTGGTTTAACATCCCTCGACCGAAGATAGCATTGTAAGCGTAAGGGGCATCCACCACGTCGAAAATCACCTCTTCTACTCGGGCCAGCGGCCCCTCTCCGAAGGCAACCTCGAGGCCTATTTGGCCGAGGGCATCGAGAGGCGGTCCTGAGAACCCTTGAAGCGGCCGGGCTGTTGGGAGTAGATGCTTCCGGGGTATACACATCTGGTCGAAGGCTTGGACGAAGAGTATGTCTGCGGAGCTTCCGCCGTCCACCAGGATCCTCCGAACGTCTGCCCCTGCTATATCGGCAGAGATGACTAATGGGTCAGCATGGGGAAACTTCACCCCTACTGCATCGCTGGCTGTGAATGAGATGGGCACACGGGACCATTCTGGCATCCCCTCAGCGGAACTTGAAGTCCCAATGTGCCCAACCTCGTGGACGTACTCGCGGCGCTGTCTCTTGGACATGCTGCCGAGGGTCCCCCCTCCGGAGATGGGCAGGACCACTCTCTTGCCGCGGTCTTGTGGATCTTCGTGCCTTGGTGGTGGCATAATACTGGCCACCGGTAGCCGTATGGGGGCTTCGAGGGCACCAGCTCGGGCCACAGCTTGAACAAGCTCCGATCGTGTCGTAGGTGGAGCTCGGTCCGAAGTACCCCTCCTGGTATTTCGGTCGATGTACTCACCCCGAAGGGTTAATATCGTCTTGCAGTCCCTCGTGTCATGGCTTCTATTATCGCCATGCACGCAGCAGAAATGACTCTGGCGCCTTCCAAGCACCCTTTCTTGAGGTCCTGGAGGCCCAGCCTTGAAACTTTTTCCCTGCGGGAGATTGGCAGGTGCCTTCGAAGCTGAAGGTGTAATGTTTAGCACCTCCGAACGGAAATGCTTCTTCCCTCGCCTGTACTCGCTAGGGCGGCTGTCTTGTGGAGGTTGTGGTGGAGCGGTGGCTTCTGGCTCCCTTTTGACTTCCCGGAGGGTGGGTAGTGTTGCCTCAGCTCGCCGAAGACATCCTTCCTCTGCCTTGGCATATTGCTCGAAGTATGCCATGAGCTGCGCTATGGATGTTACTAGCTTCCGATGGAGTTTGCTGAGGAGGTCGGGGTTCAGCACTCCTTCGCGGGCAGCATCAACTACTAAAGAGGTAGTAAGGCCCTTGATTTGTGACTTGGTGTGGGCGAAGCGTGTGAAGTACTCTCGGAGGGTTTCCCCCGCCCGCTGCTTTACCTGGAACAAACTTCCTGTGGACATTGGAGCCACGAAAGTGCCTTGGAAGTTGCTCACGAACTTCTTTTTGAGTAGCTCCCATGACTTGATCGATCCTGGTTTTAGGGACCAGAACCATCGGAGCGCCACGCCTTCGAGAGCAAGTGGGAAGCATTTTGCCATGGTGCTTCGCACCCCTCCGCTTGCTTCTATAGCCAGGGCGTAAGAGCGGGCGAACTCTCCGGGGTCCGACCCCCCGGAGTATTTGTGCAGCTTCGAGGCCTTGAACTTGGGGTCGAAAGGCACTCTCTGCAGATCAGGGTGTAACGGAGACTCATTGTCGAAGGAGGCATTCTCGGCCTCCTCTTGGACTTGTATAACTTCTGGGGGATTGCGGGCTCCATCGTCTTGAGGCCCCCTTGGAGTTTCGGTGGAAGCTTGAGTGCGGAGTCGGTCGGCGGCCTCTTGCCTCCATCTTGATACTTCCTCCTGAAGCCTGGCTAGCTGTGTAGCCTCGGTTTCGGGAGGGCCTTCGTCTTCGTCGGAGGGAACTTCAGGATCTTGGCTTGCTGCGTAGTCGGTCTGAAGCATTGTAGGAGGGGGTAGAGGGCCCCGGGGCGGTCGACGCCCATCGGTTCTGGCAGGAACCGTCGGATTAGCTGAGGGTCCGGCTCCGTTGGTCCGAGGGGACCTTCGAAGGGGACCTGAAGCTTGACCACGCTTCGGAGGCATGGCTAGTCGATGAGGTGTCTTGGAAATGGAAGGCTTCGGACGACTCGAGGGGGTCGAGAAAAGGCCTTCGGGCTGCACTAAGAAGCCCTTAACTGAAGGGTGCGCGGAATCTCGGGATTCCGAGGCTCCCCCCGTAAGTTTTCTTCAAAGTGCAGTCAGCGGTAGAGAACAAGCTTTTAGAACTTGGATCCCCACGGACGGCGCCAACTGTTGGCGTAAAAGTTACACCAACAGGTTCTCGGTAATCAAGAACAAACAAACAAGAGGTTTGTGTTTTAGGACAAACTTGAGCCTCCGTAAAGGATAACAACTCAAGAGGTCCGAATGTATATGCTTGAACAACTAGTTCTGGATCCTTCTTACAAGGTACAATGGGGGGTATTTATAGGGAAAAAAGGCTTAAGGAATAGACCTATTTACCCCTATATTATGACTGACATGATAGAATTTATCTAATATTATAAACAAGGTTATACACGGTAAAGTGTCGTAGGGTAGATGGATAAGCAGGGCATCCAATCAATCACGTCTTCCTGGTTCGAGGCCTCCTTCTTCCCTTCGGAGGGTCCTCCGTGACTTCGCATCGTGACACCCTCCGACCGTGCTGACGTATGCTTCAAACATCAGTCCGCCACCTTCGGGATCTTCCTGGAGCCCACGGAGGGTTAGCCTTTAAGTCTTGGAAATGAAGTAATTTCCCCCAACACTAGTCGAGCCTTGTTGCGCACCACAACCCCATATTCACCTTGTTTGTTCTTGAATACTCACTTGGTGCCTATGCGGTTGCATCCTGGTGGCGGCTCAACTAATGTCCAAACCCGATTGCGGACAAAGTTCTCTAGCTCTTCTTGCATAGCATTAATCCAATTAGAATCAGAAAGAGCATGAGACACGTCTCTGGGCTCAAAAGATGCAATAAACGCAGATTCAGCAAACACAGCGAGAGAGGCAGAAGAACGCAAAGTCCTCTCAATCAAATCACCTATGATGAGCTCTGAGGGATGGTCACGCTGAACTGCTCGGGTTCCCTGGTGATCTGAAGTCACCTCACCGGAGTCAGCAGCTGGCACCTCTGGACTCGACTGAGGGGGCTCGATCAAAGTGGAAGAAGTGATCAGAGGTCCGCCCTCATCATCAGTCGAAGTCTCAGAAGGTGTGGGCTCTGCGGGGGATGCAGAAGGCCCACCCTCATCAGTAGCTGGAGTATCCTCATCTTCCTCGAAGATGGACTCTCCGAGCTCATCATCACCAGAAAGCTCAAAAGAAGGAGTCAAAGAAGGCAAGGACTCATCAAAGGAAACCTCACAAGTCTCGACAAGCAGCTGGGATTCGAGGTTCCAAACACGGAAGCTTCGAGAATGCAATGCATAACCAAGAAAAACACCATCCCAGCAACGAGACTCAAACTTGTCCAAGTGCCCTCCCTTCTTGAGCACAAAGCACTTGCAGCCAAACGCTCGCAAGTGGCTCACCTTGGGCTGTCTGCCAAACCGCAATTCATATGATGTCTTACCAAGGTAAGCTCTAAGAAAAATGCGGTTGGCCAGATAGCAAGCCGTGTTCATGGCTTCAGCCCAAAAATGCCTAGGAGTCATGTGCTCATCGAGCATCGTCCTGACCATCTCGACTAGCGTGCGGTTCTTTCGTTCCACAACGCCGTTCTGTGGGGGAGTGTAAGGAGAAGAAAACTGGTGGTCCATACCCTGATCACTACAGAAGCTGACGAACTGAGAGTTCTTGAACTCAGATCCGTTGTCGGAGCGAATTGCTCGCATCCGACCATTGTTCTCATTCTTCAGCTTCAAAATCAGGTCATGAACAAACTGAAACGTTTCATCCTTAGACTCCAAAAAGAAAACCCACGAGAATCGAGAAAAGTCGTCAACAATCACGAGTGCATACCACTTCCCACCGACTGAACGTACCCGAGCTGGACCAACAGTGTCCAAGTGTAAAAGCTCGCCCGGATACGAAGTCATCACCTGAGTCACAGGTGAGTGAGAAGCTGCAACCATTTTCCCATGACGACAGGGATGACAAACTAGATCCTTCTCCAACTTAAGCTTGGGCAATCCTCGGATGAGGTCCATAGAGCTTAACCTGACTAGCAGATCAAAACTCAAATGACCTAATCTCCTATGCCACTTCCAGAGCTCAGAAGAAGATCCAGCAATCAAACAACGAGAAGGGCCAAAAGAACTAGAGAAGTCAATTCGAAAAACTTTACCGAAGGGTAAAATCTGACAAACCAAAGACCCTCTAGAATCAACCACAGAAGAATTGCCCTTCTTAAAACACACTTCCAAACCATCCTCCAGAAGTTGCGACACAGAAATCAAGTTGAAGTTCAAATTTTTAACCAAAGCAACATTCTTCAAAGAGAAATGATCTGAAATGTGAATTGAGCCTATGCCACTTACTTTCCCTTGACCGCTGTTCCCGAACGTGATGTATTCTTTGGAGCTCGGGGGAGTGAGACTGGAGAACCATCTGCGATGTCCCGTCATGTGGCGAGAGCATCCTGAGTCCATGATCCAAACATCCTCCAGTCCCCGGTCCTGCACAATCAGTGTCTGTAAGTGGGAGCAAATGGTCCGGCACCGAGTTTAGCAAAAAAGCTGAACCAGTGTCGAACCATCTGCTCAAAAGATGGAAAGCGAAAACCATCAAAAGAGTTTGGACCAAAACGCGGCTCAAAGCGCGGTCCTCGGTTCTTCCTAACCATGCGGCCACGAGGTCTAGAACCGTAGCCAACACAGTCTGGAACTCTGCCGGAATGGACACCACCAACTGGAGCACGGGCAAGAAAGTCGTCTCCTCTACCACCACCTACACGACGCGGCCTGGCCTCCAGCCTCTCCCCGCGCCGAGGAACACACAGTCTACCACCCTGCTGGTAGAACTGCTCCTGATCACTACGAGCCCTCTCTGCTCTCTCAACCCGCTTCCTCCTGAAGTAGAACTCCACAAGATGCCCGTTTCTCTGACAGTACTCACAATGATAGGTGGGCTTCTTGAGATGTGGTTGAGGCTTGGGTTGTTTGGGCTTAGTGGTGTTTGGTGTTGTCTTCTTAGGCTGAGAGGGTCCAGGAAGAGAGTCTAGAGAAGAGTGGAGGTGTTTGGGCTTAGGAACCCAGATAGGCTTCTTGGGTGGAGCTTTGGGTGGTTCATGAATCACTCCATCCTTGGGCTGACAAGCCTGGGAGGTCTCAGTGGAGTGAGTCTTGGGATACCTCTGCTCTGGAGTCATTTTGCTCCACTCCACTGCCCGGCTAATGGCGCTCTCAAAGTCAGCCTTGGTGTAGGTATAACCTACTCCAAACCCATCCTGCCTCTTGAACTGCTGGATCATCATGCCAAGATGTGGCTCTCTGGCACTGATCCAACTCAGGATAGAACGGAGGTAAAAATTCTCATTCTGAGAATCTGCTAGCTCCTCTCTCAAGGAAGCTAGAACCTCCACCTGAGACAAGCATGTCTCACACTCACTCTCTACTTGAACAGACTTTTCGGCTTTCAGCTTGATCAACTCCATTCTAAGAGACAGACAGTTCTCACAGACAGTGGGTGGAACTGACAGTGTCTCAAGCTCTAGCCTAGTCTGGGCAAGCTCAGCTCTCAATCTCTCCAAATCACCCAAATGTTCATTACCCTTGGATTTCAGCTCAGCTAAGGCAGCTAGATGGGATGGGCAATCAACACAGGGTGCGACGACAGTGGCTTGAGCATCTTTCAGCTCCAGCTGAGTGCTTTCAAGCTCAGTGGGCAAAGCGTCCCTCTCCTCAACCCTTTCTGTGTACCTGGACTTTAGAGTCGACAGGTCACACAGAAGCACCTCACACTTCGGGCACTCACTGCTATCACCCAAGCAAGGGGAAGAAGATAGACTCTCAATTCTGCCGTTGGCTACGGCAAGCTCACTCTCTAACTCGTCTATCCTTTTCTTAGCCCCCCTAAGCAGTTTTTCCCGATATTTCAACTCCTGACGATTACTCTCAAGTAAATCAACGATTTCGCGCTCGTAAGATGATACCTTGTTGTCGTCGTCATCGTCGGAGTCGTCGGAGGAGCTCTTTTCTTCCCTATCCCCAAGAGCCATTGAACAGAAGCTCTTGCGGGATCTTCGGCGCTGGTGTGAGCGGCTCTTCGGCTTGTCCCCAAAAGCCATGAAGCAGAGGCCCGCCGGATCGTCCTTGTCCTTCCCCTTCCTGATGGCGATCTCCTCATCGCTTGAGCTCGATGAAGAGGAAGAAGACGTGGACCGCTTGGAGTAGCTCTTCTCCATATCGGCGAAGAAGGCCTTGTCGCGCTTCTTGTTTTCTCGCCGGTAGTCCTTCAGGGCCTTTCTGAAGAATCTGGTCTTTGGCTTTCCCTTGTTGAAGGAGGAGCTGTCGTGCTTGCCGGAGTCGTGGAAGCCACCACCGGTGCCCTTCTTGTGTCCATTGCGCTTGGGGCAGTCGGCGATGAAGTGTCCTGGTTCACCACATTCAAAGCATCCGGATTTTGTGCCGTGTCTTTTGAACATTCTCTTATCATAGACACGACGCACCCGATTGTTAAACAGACACAAATCATCATCTCCCAAAGACTCAAGCTGGTCCTCAGTGATAGACATCAAGGAGAACCCAGCACAGCTCACAGAAGAGGGATCAACAGAAGGTGTAGCAAGGGCCAGGGATTTTGATCCAGAACCAGTGAGATTTGATCTCAACTGGATATCTACCTCAGTGGCCTTCAGCTTGCTAAATAACTCAGAAATGGTCAAGGTATCGTAAGAAGTGCTCTCAACAATAGAGGATACCTTGATCTCCCAGATCTTTGGGTCCAAGGTATGGAGAACCTTGAGCGCCTGCTCATGATCTGAGACTAACTGAGCACCCTCAGCCTTGTTGTCCCGAAGCTTGTTTATGATCGACTGAAAACGACCAAACAAAGCCTCAACAGATTCACCCGGCTTCTGTGTGAAATTCTCATATTCACGCCGGTAGGTCTGATAGAGCCGAGCCTTGACCTGTGTTGTCCCCTCATGGTGTGCCTTGAGGGTAGCCCAGATCTCTCTCGCAGTGGAGAGATGACTCACACGCTCAAACTCAGTGGGACCTAAACCAGAAAACAGAATGTTCACAGCCTTACTGTTGCTCAGATGCTGAGCAATGATACCAGCAGTACCCTGCTCAGTAACTGGCAATATGACAAACGTGGTGTGAACGCAAATATCCCAAATATCCGAACCCTGGCTCATAAGATAGGCTCGCATGCGAGTCTTCCAATAATTATAGCCATAGGCTTCCAAGGACGGGACCTTGCCAGGAGACGTCATGGTCACTACTGGGGTTTAGAACCGGTTAAGGTACGGAAAAACCCTAACCTCGCTCTGATACCACTTGTAGGACCAAAAGTAGCGACCAGAGGGGGGTGAATGGGCGCCTTAAAAATTCTTTCGAATCAATGGCCTGTTCCCAATACCCAACGCACCTCAAAAGACTACGCAGCAGAAAATCAACAGAAGGCCTAAGTCTAAAGGTATCTAACCTAGAAGCGATTGTTGTCAAACAGAGAACTAACAAAGAAGTACAACTAGGTAGATAAACAAAGTAAGTCAGGCCTAAACTTCCTAATGAAATGATCTAAGAACATGTAAGGTGAAATGAGAAGTTATTGTCCATTTTTGTCTCCTGTTCGGAACTTGGCGAAGCCTGCTTCGTCCGTCGAGGTCTGCTTCGGAGATGGTGACGAAGCCTGCTTCGGAGGTCAGTTGCGAAGCTTGTCCGAGATGCCGAAGGTGTTTTGGTCTAACCTAGTTCGAAGGGGCAGGGAGCGAAGTATGCTTCGGAGCGAAGTGACAGAGTCGGAGCCTGCTTCGAAGTGTGTACTTCGAAGACAAAACTTCGAACACAGCTTCGAACCGAATGCTTCGAAGCAAAACCTTCGAACAGAAAACTTCGAACACAACACACAAACGGACAACCTTCGAACAAAGAAGCGAAGCCTGTCACACGACAGAAAAACAAATTCGAAGCCTACACTCTACCTTCGAAAGGAGTAAGCATCGAAACGAGAGGCGAAGGCTGACACGCGTCAGAGAAAACAAAGCGAAGTCTATTAGAGGAACAAGCTCCGAAGACAACTTCGAAACCCGTCGAAGTGAGGACTTCGAATGGCTTAAGTCTGAGTACCTTCGCACAGACGTTCGAAGTAGAGATGCTGACAGTTTAAAAACACTTCGAAGCCAGACAGAATACAAAAACAGTCCGAAGTTCGAACGAAGCCTCTGAGGGTATACGTTCGGAGCCTGCCTCACGAAGCTGAGGGGCTTTGAAACTGAGATGATGTCTTCGCCAGAAAACGGTCAAAAAGGCATTCAAACCAGACTGCTTCGATCAAAAAGCTGAGCGGTAGAAGGTAAAAAGCTGGCAGCGGCTACTGTAGCTACAGTAGCAGTACTACTTGCAACAGCAAGAACTAGTACTACTTCTCACGAAGAACACACGCAACAGAGACACATCCTCAGGAATAAAATCAACCAACACAACAAATCGAAGCTTCTTGAATCAGAGGAATCAATGCACACCCCTCAGCAACTAACAAAGAATCCAATCTCACAGGAGCAAAGTAAATGCAAGGCAAAAAGGGATGAACCAGTGCCTGGCGGCCCACACAGGAGAGAGAACGTGAGAGGCAAAATGACCCAAAGAAGTGGAATTAATTTCAGCCAAAAGGGTAGTCCAAACCCTAGGGATTGGGGTCCTATTTATAGGCTGCCCAACACTAGGAATATTCTACCAGCCCCTTAGGGTTTTTACAGACTCAAAAATAAAGGAAAAGACTCTACTGCCCTTAGGAATTTTTACAGACACGACTGACTGACTGTGGGCCTAGAGATACAGATGACTTATCCAGAAGCTAAGTTTTCGTAGCGACTACGACTTCTCTTCTGGACAGTCGGATACAAGATCGACGGTTGTCAGTTTTGCGCCGAAACTGACAAAGCCTCCACCGACTTTGCACCAGGTACCCGGATTGGGCCGGCCCGACTCCGCAGCTCTCTCAGCCCGGCAATCGCTCACCGCCCGTGTACCTGAGTCAACCCTGGTCAACAGCCCAGTGGGTCTTCTACTGCTTATGGCCCATGTACCCGGATTGGGCCAGCCCGACTTCGCAGCCTCCTCTGCCCGACAGTCGCTCGCTGCCCGTGTACCTGAGTCACACGCGGCCCATGAAACAACATATCTCCTCTCTTCTTCAGTCCTCTTTGACTATCGTTGACAATGACTCATCACTTCTGGAGCCATGAGGCCCACGCTATTCAGCATGGCTCCTCACCAGTACACGCCTTGCCGAAGAGCCTTGCCTGCGAGGGCCCGTGGAGCCAGGTGACTCCCGCACAACCCCTCGTGGATTTCTCGGAGCATGTCAGCTCCGTTCGAGTGCGAGACGCAGCGGAGGAGTGGCGAACATACTCCGGACTTATACAGAACTCCATTGATAACCTCGAATGACCTCGCGCGGAGCTGCAGACGAGCTTGTTCTGGGCTGGGATGGCTGTCCTCGACACCTGCGAGCGTGCGCATGATGGGCTCACGCCAATCGGCGTTGGCTGTACATAGTACTGGAGCTGGTCGTGGTGACGGTTCGGGCTCTTCCGAGGCGGCGGGGGCGGACGCCTCACTGCGAGGGGGCGCCGAAGGTTGAGCGAGTTCCTCGAAGAAAGCCTCTGGCGGCAAGGCTTGAGCGCCTGCCCCGGCTTTGGCGAGGGCATCTGCTTGGGTGTTGTCGCCCCGCGGAATGTTCTGGACGGAGATACCCTTGAAGGATGCTTCGAACTTGTGGATGGAGTCGAGGTAGGAGGCGAGGTCCGGGTGCTTGGCCCGGAAACTCTTGTCGATGTGCCCGGCGACCACTTGGGAATCGGTCTTGACGACCACACGTGCGGCTCCTAACGCGAGCGCCTTGCGAAGTCCCAAGAGGACTCCTTCGTACTCGGCGATATTGTTGGTGGCCCTGAAGCTTAGTCGGGCAGAATACAGGGCCCGCTGGCCGGACGGGGAGACGATGACTGCTCCGGCTCTAGCCCCGGAGGCCTGGTAAGCACCGTCCGCAAAGACGGTCCAAATCCCTTCGCCTGCGTCGGTGCCCGTGGGTTCTCGGGCCCTCGTCCACTCCGCGACGAAGTCGGCGAGGATTTGGGACTTGATGGCTGTCCGGGCGACAAAGGAGATCCCGAACGGGGCCAATTCCACTGCCCATTTCCCGACGCGACCGGTGGCATCCTTGTTCCGGAACATGTTGCCTAGCGGGTAGGCGGTTGGGATGACGATGTCGTGGGCCAGGAAGTAGTGTCGGAGCTTCCGGGAGGCCATGACGAGGGCGTAAGCCACCTTCTCAAGCTCGGAATACCTGGCCTTAGCTTCGGCCAGAGCCTCGGAAACGAAGTAGACGGGGCATTGGATCAGCTTCCCGCCGATCTCCTCCTCTTGAACCAAGGCCGCGCTTGCTGCATTACCGGAGGCGGCGAGGTAAACCAATAAAGGGCTGCCGGCCCGGGGTGTGGCAAGGGCCACGAGTCTGGAGAGATAGTCCTTGATTTGCTGGAAACAATCTTGGCACTCGGGGGTCCATTCGAAATGCCGAGAACCTCGGAGCGCCTTGAAGATGGGCAAACTTCGTTCTGCCGATTTTGCGAGAAATCGCCCGAGGGCGGCCAACCGCCCGGCCAGGTTCTGCGCTTGCTTCAGGTTCTGGGGGGGAGCCATGTTCTGCAGTGCTTGGACTTGCGTTGGACTGGCCTCGATGCCCCGGCTGGAGACGAGGTACCCGAGCAGCTTCCCTGCGCGTGCTCCGAAAACGCACTTGTCTGGATTGAGCCGGATTCCACATCGCCGGAGGCTGTCGAAGGTCTCAGCTATGTCCGAGCCATGGTGGCTCTTGGAGGCGCTTTTGATGACAATGTCGTCCATGTAGGCTTCCACATTGCGCCCTAGCTGATGACCTAAGGCTTTGGAGATTAACCATGAAAAGGTGGCGCCGGCATTACGGAGGCCGAAGGGCATTCGGAGGTAATAGAATACTCCGGCTGGAGTGACAAAACTGGTCTTCACTTGGTCTTCCGGTTTTAGCCAGATCTGGTGATATCCCGAATAAGCGTCGAGGAAACTGAGGAGTTCAGCTCCGGTTGTGGAATCAACAAGCTGGTCGATGCGAGGCAGGGGGTAGGGGTCACGGGGGCAAGCTTTATTCAGAGAGGTAAAGTCGATACACATGCGCCATTTGCCAGATGTTTTCTTCTGGACAAACATAGGGTTGGACAACCAATCGGTATGACTCACTTCCCGAATGACCCCTGCACGGAGCAGCTTGTCGGTCTCTGCTTTGGCGAGCTCGGCTCGCTCGGTGGAAAGCCTCCGGAGCCCCTGGCGAACCGGTCGTGCCTTCGGATCGACGGCCAGTGAGTGCTCGACGATCGAGCGGTCGACGCCGGGAATGTCTTCGTCAGACCATGCGAAGATGTCGAGGTTACCGCAGATGATGGCCTCGAGCTGTGCTGAAACCTCCGGCTCCAAGCTCCCTCCGAACTTGATCGGGTACTCTTTTCCTCCTTGGGTCAAGGTCTTGGTGACGATTTCCCCCTCCGGGAGAGGTTTGGCGGGGCGCCCCTTCTGCCCAGGGTCGGTGCTTCCTGTGAGGCCGGCTTCGTCGGCGCCCTCGCGGACACTGTGGACTTGGCGCGGTTCCAACGGCGCTGAATGGCCGTACTCGACCCGGCGTGCTGCGGCTTGGTCGCCTAGGACAGATAACACCCCTCCGGGAGTCGGCATCTTGAGGCAGAGGTAGTTGTGGTGGGCGATGGCGCCGAAGCGGTTGAGTATCCCTCGCCCGAAGATAGCGTTGTAGGCGTACGGAGCGTCGACGACGTCGAACAGGATCTCTTCGCGGCGCTGGAGGGGTGCACTGCCGAAGGTCACCTCCAACAGAACCTGGCCGAGCGCGTCGAGCGGGGGGCCCGTGAAACCTTGGAGCGGGCGCGAAGCTGGCAACAGGTGCTTGCGCGATAAGCACAAATGATCGAAGGCCTGCACGAAGATGATGTCAGCAGAACTCCCCCCGTCGACTAGTACGCGACGCACCTCGGCCCCGGCGATGTCTGCCGAAATGACGAGCGGATCGGCATGCGGGAACTTGACTCCAGAGGCGTCTTCGGCGATGAAGGTGATGGGGACGTGAGACCACTCTGGGAGGACCGAAGGGCCGGATGTGCCGATATGCCCGACCTCTCGAACGTAGTCTCGACGCTGTCGCTTGGAAAGAGCTCCCATGGCTCCCCCTCCGGATATGGGGAGGACCACTCGCTTGCCTCGGTCCGGGGTGGCTTCAAGCTTGGGGGCCGGGACTCCGCCGAACTCCGTGACGGGGGTCGCAGCTTCCGGCTCGTCGCGACGCCCAACTACTTGAACCGCTTCTGGCCGAGGGGTAGGGATCCCCCTGTCGGAGGAGCCGCAACCGGCATTGCGCTCGAGGTAGTCGCTGCGAAGGGCGAGTATGGTCCGACAGGAGTCGGTGTCGTGGCTCCGGTTCTCGCCGTGGACGCTGCAGTAAAAAGCTCCTCTGGAAGGCGCTCGGGGTGGAGGCTTGGGTCCGACCGGGCGATTTCCGCCAGGCGTATGCAGGTGCTTGGCGGGGGCTTGAGGGGTGATACTGAGGACTTCCCCCCGAGAGTGCTTCCGGCTCCGCCGAGAGTCCCGATGGACGAGATCCTGCCGAGCGAGCTCCGGGCGGTGGAAGTCGGAAGCGTGACGCACGCCTCGGCTGGGGTACGGGGGTGCTTCGTATGCCCTAGCGCTCGGAGCTCGGACGGGGATTACCATCGCTTGTCGGCGAATCTGGCCCTCTTCGGACTGAGCGTACTCTTCAAAGTACGTCATGAGCTGTGCCACCGAAGAGATGGGCTTCCGATGGAGCTTATCGAGGAGACCCGGGTGGGTGACGCCTTCTCGGGCCGCATCGATGACGGAGGAAGCCGAGAGCCCTTTGATTTGAGCCTTGGTGTGTGCGAAACGCTGGGAGTATTGCCGCAGGGTTTCCCCGGGCTGCTGCTTCACT
Organism: Zizania palustris; assembly: GCA_019279435.1. Lineage (NCBI taxonomy): Eukaryota > Viridiplantae > Streptophyta > Magnoliopsida > Poales > Poaceae > Zizania > Zizania palustris. Next base: position 20,069,010 of record JAAALK010000287.1, on the reverse strand, counting down.
TGGAAGAGGCTCCCGGTGGACATGGGGGCCACGAAGGTCCCTTGGAAGTTGTTGACGAACTTCTTCTTCAGCTGCTCCCACGAATGAATAGTCCCTGGCCGGAGGGACCAGAACCACCGGAGGGCGATCCCTTCGAGCGCCAGGGGGAAGCATTTAGCCATGGTATCCCGGCTTCCCCCGGATGCTTCTATCGCCAGGGCGTACGAACGGGAGAACTCGCCGGGGTCGGAATCTCCGTAATACTTAGGAAGCTTGGCGGCGCGAAAGTTTGAGCCGAAGCGCACCCTCTGGAGATCCGGGTGCAAGGGAGACTCCTCGTCGTAAGACGCGTTCTCCTCATCCGGAGGGTTCTCGTCATCGCTTAAATCCACGGCCGCAGCTTTCGCGGCACGGAAGGGCCCCGGAGGGGCCGGGGGCCGGAGCGACGCTTCCTGGCGCCACAAGGCCAGTTCCTCCTTTAGCCTAGAATTCTCGGCGGCCAGGGCGTCGGCTTGACTCCCGCTTCCTACTGATGTGGTGTCGGGATCCCGCAAGCGAACGTAGTCTGTCCGAAGGGACACTACTGGAGGTCCGCTCGGGGGACGCTGCTCCGGCGGCCCACCGGGCGACCCGACCAGGTTGGCGGAGGTCGGTTCGGGTAAGCCGTCGGCGCCCCGGGCTCCGGGCGTCTCTTCCGGCACCCGAGTGGGCTCCGCTGGGGACGCCGCCTCAACGGGCGTAACGGTGGGAGCTAGAGGGTTTGGGTCAATGGCTGGGGCAGGCTCGGCCCCGGTGGTACGAGCTGACCTGCGCAGGGGGGCCGCGCTCGCTCCCATCCGGCTTGACATGCTTGGGTGGATGGGTGTAGAGGACGCTAGCTTTTCGGACTAGGGTCCCCACGGTCGGCGCCAACTGTTGGGACGACGGATCGAACCAGCAGGTTTTCTTAGTGGAAAATGAGAGTAGTGTATTCAATGCCCTTCCGAGCCTGTTCATACAACTGTAGTTGGGGGGTATTTATAAGGCGCCCCGTCCAGAGGGCCAAGCGCCTCTGGACCGCCAACGGCTACCTGGCCGAACACCGGTTGGTAGTACAGACAAAACGGACGATGCGTAGTACAGACAAGAAGATCCGACTCTGACAGCGTAGCAGCCGTGTCGGGCGCCGCCTGCGCCGCCTGACACGGCCCAGAAGATTGCGATCCCGCCCCTTCGTACGGTCGCCCGGTCCTTTTCTTGCTAACGCTCTCCTCGTCTTCGTCGCCGCGAGTCGAAGGGGGGGGACCCCCGATCTCTTGCTCCCGGAGGATGGCCTCCGGTGTCCTCCTACCGGAAGGCGGCCTCCGGCATCTTCCTTCGAAGGATGGCCTCCGACGCCTTCTTGCCGGAGGGCGGCCTCCGGCATCTTCTCCCGGAGGGTGGCCTCCGATGTCTTCATGCCGGAGGGCGGTCTCCGGCACCTTTCCTCCGGAAGGAGGCCTCCGGCTCTTGCCTCCAGAAGGTAGCCCCCGGCGTTAGGCTTCGGGCCCCCTGGCCGAGGGCCCTGCTTCGGCTTCCGGGATTATCTCCCCCAACAAATATAATCGAGTAAAATTTTGTCAGGAATAAGGAGATTAAAGTAGTCTTCTTCGATTGTGATTGGTTTGACCCTAAACATGGTACTCGTGAAAACCAATTTGGGATGGTTGAAGTCAAACACGCGGAACGATTATGTGGTTGCGATAATTTTGTCCTTGCTCACCAAGTCGAGCAGGTGTATTATATATCGTACCCATGTGAAAAACTAAGTGCTTGGTGGGTAGTCTACAAAGTGAATCCTCGGGAACATCTACACACCCCTAGTGATGGCGCTTATCAATTGGAGGTTGAAGAGTTCGATGAGGTTTACCAAGATGATGAATTGCCGACTTCGTTTAATGTAGAGTCAGAATTGTCGGTAGATTGTTTTCTCGACGATTCTAATGATGTAGTAGTTCCCGAGAAAAGGAAACACCAACATAAGAATAAAAAAGTAACATGGCGTGCTTTGGGGAGAAAAGGATAAATTGATCCTGATTTTGATGATAATTGACAAGTAATTGTTTTCATATATGCATATGCAATATACTTCATATTACGTGTTTTTTCATATGTTCAAACCTTCTTTACTAATAAATGCTCGTTTGTGCTTGTTTTGAACAGGATGTCGAAAAAGGTGAAGAGTATCACGAGGAAGCTCTTTTGCTTGGGGAGTACATCGACGAGTACTCCGGCGAGTCAGGAGGACACCCTCTTCTAGGGTAGTTCCTCTTCTTCAAACAGACGTCGTCAAGAGCAGCTCCTGAGATGCATAGATCCGACATTAATTGGTCGGCCTATTGCATTTCAACTGAATGATGAGGTAACTTTCAGATTGATTTTTATGCTAATTATAAACTATTACTAATTGTTTCAATACTATTTTGTAGGAGGAAGAACACTTTGAGAGTGCGGGTCATGAGGATGATCCAGTGGGTGGGGGCAGGAGGGGGATGACCCGGAGGGTGCGGCGCAGGGGGATGACCTGGAGGGTGCGGGTCAGGAGGAGGGGGCTGAGGCTTCCGGGTCCTCAGTATCTTTCAGGATGAGCCACCTGGTCGCCCCACCAGTAGTGTCTTCCGGTGGAGCCAAGATCGAGATTACGCCTGTAGGTGATGGGTAAGTATAATACTCTTCTGTTGTTTTGCTTTTTTCAAAAAGATTATTTCAGTAAACTGACTTTATTTATTATGTATTTCTAGATCTTGGATTGACTCTCGGTTTGACGGCACTTTGAGGGTTAGGCAGGTTAACCAGATATTGGGTAACCTGTGTCGTCTGTACTACCCAGGGGTGCTGACAATGCCGACCGGTGAGCGGGTTCTATGCCAGACATGGGACCAGTACCGGTTTGCTCCTGACAGGCGTCACGGAACTGCTCAGGGGGCGGTGTCTCATAACTTCTGGATATGTGTTTTTTCAATCTTCTTTTAGTTTTAACACAAAGCTTTTCGAGTTACAACACTTTACTAATCATGACTTTTGCAGTTACGCTTTTGCTTGCCAGAAGTCAGTAATCACCATAATCATGCCCTTCAAGTCTTCAACAATAATGCACACAAGGTGGTGAAGGATGCTATTTCGTATGCCCGCATTCAAGCGAACAATGCTTACTACAAGGAGAAGCTAGGGTAACGAATGAGCAAGGCGACGAGTGCATTCACAATATACTTGACTAAAGAATAATACCGTTCGGTAAACAATTCTAACTTTTTAAATCTTCGATTGTTGAGATTTGTTGTCATATAATACAAATAGCATATCTATTTAGGTGAGGATTGTTGATGGACATATTCGCCACGCTAAATGCATGGTAAGACCTCTTTCTGTCACTCTCTATCTATAGATACATTGTAATGCGACTAACTCATTTCCATTGTATAGGAAGCTAAATCTGGCAACGTGCCAAGTGACATAGAGGTGTATACTTCTGGTCACAAAGGAAGTGATCCTACACAGCCAGATGTCTTGTGTAGCTAGACAGCCATAACCCATTTGGTGAGATGTTAGCAATGTTAAGAGTTTGCATAATTTCATTTTTCTCCGTCTAATCGGACATGTTGTTTTTTGCAGACGCAATATGGTGAACACATGGTTCGACTCTATGGAGAGGACTATGATTAGCGGAGAGAACCTGTCGACCAAATGGCCGTGTACTCCAGCGGAGGTGGAAAAAGCCATGGACAGTGAGACAATGTTTTTATCAATGTTTTGTGTATGGTATTGTGATGGTAACTAACTCATTCAATGTTGCAGGTACTCCATGTTCACTGGAGTTATTGACTCGAGAGCGGTGAGAGCTCAGAAGTCAGCTCAGTCGTCGGAGAGCTCCGTCGGAGTTGGCTCCAGCCGTCGTCGCTTAGAAGCAAACCCGGAGGTGGTTCAGCTGAGGGAGGAAATGAGGCGGCGCGAAGAGCACAGTAGGCAACAACAAGAGTACTATACTACCTGCTTAGCACAACAGTAGGCGATGATCCAAGTAAGTTTAGTTTACAGTGTTGCTGTTAAAAAGTATTCAGAAATAGATTTAGAACTAACTGATTACATTACAACATGTGTAGCAACTAGCCCAGCAACATGGTAGATTTTACACGTCCTTATTCCAAACCACTACCTCCTACATCACATGAGGTACCTCCTGACATATCATTACTTCAGATACTTAAGTTAGTGTTTAGAAGGGTAGTTGAGTTCGTTCTCTAATTTTGTCTATTTCTTCAGAGTTTCCGTACGTCTGGTCGGGATGGAGCCTCCGGGACAAATGTGGATGAAGCGGGAGGCATCGACGGCGCCCACGACCCAAATGTGGGTGATCAATGAGTATATGGACAAATGTGACTTTGTATGTGGCTCTTGATGTGTTATGTCACTTTGTATGTGAATTTGAATGATATATGTTAATTCAGATGTGTATTGTGACTTTCGATGTGAATTTAGTTGTGTTATGTGATTTTGGATGTGATGTGTGAAGTTTGAATGTGAGATTGATTTTGGATGTTATATGTGAAGTTTGAATGTGATTTTGGATGTTATATGTGAATGTGAAATTGTGGTCGGATGTGAGTGTGAGTAGGAGAACTAGGAAAAACAAAAAAAATACTAGCTAACTTCTGTCGGCTTTGACCATAGCCGACGGAAGTTAGCTGCTTTCAGCCGCGTGGGCAAAAAGGCTAACTTCCGTCGGCTAGGGCTAAAGCCGACGGAAGTTAGGGACACCTAACTTCCGTCGGCCAGCCTGGCCGACGGAAGTTAGCGCGCCTCTGCTGACGTGGCAGAGTTCGACGCTAACTTCCGTCTACCCGCTTCCATCGGCCAAATGCTGACGGAAGTTAGCCTTTTGCCGACGAAAGTTAGCTTCTTCTGTCGGAAAAGGGCTAACTTCCGTCGGCTTTGGCCGACGGAAGTTCCCTGTTTTGTTGTAGTGACTTTCTAAGTTAAGTGAGCACAACACATTGAAAAAGATTAAAAAACAAGTGGATAGTGGCACTAGAGGTGGCCAAATGGGCCGTGCCTAGTGGGCGGCACTAGGCCCGGCACGAAAAAGCCCGGCACTAGCACGGCCCGGCACTATGGGCTTAGTGCTAGTGCCGGCCCGGCACGAGGGGTCGGGCAGTGCTTGGGCCGGCACCTCGGCCCATAGTGCCGGCCCGGCCCGGCACGATATTTGGATAGTGCCGGGACCGGCCCGACACCTCTTTAACCCCAGCCGTTCGATCTTGTAGAAGCCTTCTCAGCCGTTGGATTCGTCTAAACCCTAGTATAAAAGCCGCAGCCAGCCCAGGGTTGCGAACCCTAATTCATTTCCCCCCGGCTCCCCCTCGCTTCCTCCGCCGCTTCTCGGTTCTCGCCCCCTCGCTTCCCTCGCCGGCTCGCCGCTTAGTCTCCTCGACTCCTCCGCTCCAGGCCTCCAGCGCACCTTGCCTCCTAGTTCCTCGCCTCCTCGGTCATCCTCTCCGTCTCCGGCTGGCGACTGGTCATCCTCGTCAATCTTCATCCTCTCCGTCTCCAACTCTCCGCCAGTCCGCCTCTCCGGTACCGCTCTAAGCCTCTGACCCGCTCCCCTCCTCTGCTCCCTCTCGGTTCTCGCTATCTTTTGCACTGTTGTTCGATCTGCGTTGGTGCCGACGTGCCGTGGTGGTCGTCCTCTCCTCCGAGCTCCGGCTATTGCGGCAGCATCTAGGTACTAACACTAGTGCTCTTGTACTGTATGTTCTAGATCTATCATTTTTGTACTGTGCCTATTCTGTTACTTTACTTGATGTGTTCATATCTGGTGTGTACTGTCTACTGTGCTCCTGTATGTTCAGTGCTTCTGTATGTTCTAGATCTATCATTTCTGTTACTTCTTGATGTGTTCTGTGTGTAGACTTTTGTTACTTCTTGATGTTCATGTACATGTATATACTTCTGTCACTTATTGATGGGCTCCTGTATGTTCTAGATCTGTCATTTCTGTTACTTCTTGATGTGTTCTAGATCTATCATTTCTGTATGTTTTCTGCTTTTCTTGTGTATGTTAATGCGCCTATTCTGTTACTTTACTTGATGTGTTCATATCTGGTGTGCACTGTGCTCCTGTATGTTCAGTGCTCCTGTTACTTCTTGATGGGTTCTGTGTGTATACTTTAGTTACTTCTTGATGTTCATGTACATGTATATACTTCTGTTACTTCTTGATGTTCATGTACATGTATATACTTCTGTTACTTATTGATGGGCTCCTGTATGTTCTAGATATGTCATTTCTGTTACTTCTTGATGTGTTTTATGTGTATATATCTGTTACTTCTTGAAGTTCATGTACATTAATATACTTCTGTTACTTCTTGATGGGTTCTGTGTGTATACTTCAGTTACTTCTTGATGTTCATGTACATGTATATGCTTCTGTTACTTATTGATGGGCTCCTTTATGTTCTAGATCTGTCATTTCTGTTACTTCTTGATGTGTTCAATCTGTATATATCTGTTACTTCTTGCAGTTCATGTACATTAATATACTTCTGTTACTTCTTGATGGGTTCTGTGTGTATACTTCAGTTACTTCTTGATGTTCATGTTCATGTACATGTATATACTTCTGTTACTTATTGATGGGCTCCTGTATGTTCTAGATATGTCATTTCTGTTACTTCTTGATGTGTTTTATGTGTATATATCTGTTACTTATTGAAGTTCATGTACATTAATATACTTCTGTTACTTCTTGATGGGTTCTGTGTGTATACTTCAGTTACTTCTTGATGTTCATGTACATGTATATGGTTCTGTTACTTATTGATGGGCTCCTTTATGTTCTAGATCTGTCATTTCTGTTACTTCTTGATGTGTTCTATCTGTATATATCTGTTACTTCTTGCTGTTCATGTACATTAATATACTTCTGTTACTTCTTGATGTGTTCTGTGTGTATACTTCTGTATGTTCTTGATGTGTTCTGTGTATACTTCTGTTACTTCTTGCAGTTCATGTACATTAATGTGATTGTGTAGATGTTCTTTTCTAGGTCTGTGTTGTTTTTTTGTAGTGTTTGTCCCTTCTGTCCAAGTTTGCTCATCATCTCCTAAGGGCTCCATCATTTCTTTGTTGACCTCATTAGCAGCTCTGGTGCTCCGGATTTAAAGAATCCGTTGAGGAACCAGAGGGCTGGTGATGGCTGACGAAGTGGATGGGCCCTCCATCAACGATGAACTTCGTTTGTTGGGTGGAACCGGGGATGATGAGGTAGACATGGGCTTAGAGAGGGAGGAGCTCTTAGGCGGCCGCAGCAGTGCCGATCCTATCAACATCGGTGGCGATGCCGAGGACGGTGGCGCTGCGGCAGGCCAAGACTCCACCCAGGGCAGCCAGAAGAGGTCTCGTTCTACGACCTCTGATGTTTGGAATGACTTCGAGAAGATATTTAAGGTAATCGGCGGTAAAAACGTGAGGTATGAAGCTAAGTGCAATCATTGTGGTCATGTCTATTCTGCTCTATCTACTGGTGGCACTGGCCATCTCTTGAGGCATAGGTCTAAATGTAAGGATAGAATTGGAAAGTCTCGGTCATCTCAGTCATTAATTCATTTTAATCCTGATGGTACTGTTCGACAATGGGAGTACAATGCTGAGGCAGCTCGTACTCAACTTTGTCGCTTGATTGCTAGACTTGATCTTCCACTTAGTTTTGGTGAATATGATGAATTTGAGGAATACATTAAGCTTGCTCATAATCCTAGATATGTTTCTGTATCTAGGCAAACGACCACTAGAGATCTTAAAAAGTACTTTAATGATTCACGTGTTAAGCTTATCGAGTCTCTTAACTCTAGTGTTACATCTGTTTCTCTCACATCTGATATATGGTCTGGTAATGCTAAGGAAGATTATGTTTCTGTGGTTGCCCACTACGTTAACTCTGCTTGGCAATTAGAGAAAAGGATAATTGGCTTTAGGCTTATTGATGTATCTCACACTGGTGAGAACATTGCTGATCTTGTGCTTGCTGTGATACAAGATTATGGCTTAGAGAACAAAGTGTTTGCTGTTACTTTAGACAATGCTTCTTCTAATACTACTGCTATGCATAAGCTCACACCACATTTGTCTGGTTATGTTGGTGATATTTTGTTGCATCAACGATGTGCTTGTCACATTACTAATTTGATTGTTAAATCTGGCTTGAAGAGGCTTAAGCCTTACCTTGAATCATTTAGGACTGCAATTGCATTTCTGAACTCATCTAATCAACGCATTGCTGCATATAAGCGTTATTGTATTGCTACTGGTGTACGTCCTACAAAGTTTGGTTTAGACATGGAGGTGAGGTGGAACTCAACCTATTTGATGCTTAAACATCTGGTCCCTTACAAGACCACCTTTAGTGTCTTCATTGAGACTAGCTATCCTAGAAAAGAAGGTGAGCCTCTACTTCTTACAGAATCTCATTGGTATGTGGCAGAAAAAATTCTATCATTTCTTGAGCTATTTCATGATTCAACTGTTGTTATGTCTGGTGTTTACTACTCTACCTCCACCCTTATGTTGCATCATCTTATTAAGTTTGCTAAACACCTACATGCTTATGAAAATGATAGAATGCTTAGGACTGTAGTTATCCCTATGAAAGACAAATTTCTAAAGTACTGGAGGGACATACCATTGCTTTATTCCATTGCATTCATATTAGATCCTAGAGCAAAATTGAAACATTTCTATAATGTGCTTAGGTTGTTATCTTCTCTTACTGGTACTGATTATTCTGCATATTTAACTGAGGTCAGAGCTCATCTGAGTACACTTTATAACACATATGATAATAAGTTTGGTGCTATAAGATTGCAGAGGCCATCACAAGTTGAAAGTACTGGTAAGAAATTCACTGCCTGGGATTTTATTTTGGATGATGATCCAAGTGATTCAGGTTCTGGTATGCCTTTCTCCTCTTCTACCCCCTCTACTATGTCCACAAGAACCTCTGCCACATCACTTTTGCATGCTGCAAGCAATCCTGTTGCTGGTACTGGTATAGGAACTGAACTTTCACATTATTTGGATAGTGATCTAGTCAGTCAACAATATGATGATAATTTCAATTGTTTGAACTGGTGGCAGGATCATAAAATGTCCTTTCCAGTTCTTTCTATCTTAGCTAGAGATATTCTAACTGTGCCTGTTTCTACTGTTTCATCTGAATCTGCATTTAGTCTTTGTGGTAGGGTCATAGAAGAGCGACGACGACGTTTAACTCCTGAAATGGTAGAAGTTCTTTCATGTATCAAGGATTGGGAAGCCTCTGAAAAGAGGATTCAAACATTGGCGGATGACAAGGCGGTGAAGGAACTTCAAATTCAATTTGATAATCTCTATCTTGATGTTGATGGTGATGACTGATGAGTTGTAAAAGTGTAATATGTGTTTGTGTAAACTTTGGCTATTGGCTGGGAGCCTCAAACTTGTAAACTTTGATACTGATACTGAAGTTTGTGAAATAATCTGATTGAGCTGGGCTGCACTCTTTTTCCCTATCTAGGGTTTCTCACGAGGTGTGAGTTTTACCTAGATAGGTTTTTAATGAGGCAGCCATTGCACCAGCTCAAACTTATTTAAAGTTGTGTTTGTTTCATTTCTGTTTTGCATGTTTTTTGAGTTGTTAATTGTACTGTGAAACATTAAATTCTGTTGTGATCTTTAATTCTCATGTGAAATGTTCTGAATTGTACATTTTTCAAAATTTTGTTATAAATTTTGCATTTTGAAGTTGGAAATCGTCTCAGATAGTCAGATTGTCAATTTTGTTATGAAATTTTAGGAAGTCTGAATTTTTGTAAGATTAGTGCCTGGGCCGGCACTAGCCCATTGGGCCGATAGTGCCATAGTGCCGGCCCGGCACTATTAATTAGCCTTAGTGCCGTGCCTGGGCCACAACCTTGGCACGGCGGGCCGGCACGGCACGGCACGAATAAAGCATAGTGCCTAATCGGGCCGTGCCTAATCGGGCCGTGCCTATTCGTGCTAGTGCCGTGCTAGTGCCGGGCCGCCCACCTGGCCACCTATAAGTGGCACTAACGAGTCGAGCCGAGCCGACTCGTGGCTCGGCCGAGCCCGAATTTTGGCTCGCTAAACCATCCGAATCGAGCCTAGCTCGGCTCGCTAAAGAGGTGGCTCGCCCGAGCCGAGCCGAGCTTGGCCCGTTGCCAGCCCTAATCCTGCCAGCTGCGCGTCGCATAATGATGGCAATGGGTGCCCGAAACCCGAATTCCGATGGGTTTTTACCCTATTAGGGCAGATATACGGGTAAAATTATTCACCCGCAAGTCTACTAATGAGAAAAAATAGTACCCAACGGGTACGCGGGTATAGGTATGGTTTCCTAATATCTATACCCGTTACCTGATTGGTACCTATCACCCAATAAACTATATTTTTTAGAGTTTAAATCATTGTTGCTATTGTTATAGGTTAAATTATGATGTATTATGTTTGAAAATTTATTTATACATGTAATTTTAATCTTATGATTGAATAACTGATCGATCTATTTAGGTGAAACACTGTTTTTATGGGGATATATATACAATTGTTATTTGTTAGCCTATTTTGTGTGTGGTGCCTATTGATTGGTATGGGTACCCCATGGGTATATTTTACCCGCATGGGTATGGTTTGGGAGAGAAATGATATCCGCATGGATATATGGGTTATCCGATGGAGAGATTTTTTTAATGGGTATAGGTTTAAGATAGTCAAACTCGATGGATATAGATTCATTGTCACCACGTATCACGTGGCCCGATACTTAATCTGTCGATGGAGGCTACATGCTCAATAGAACCTTTGTAAAATCTTTGGAAAAATATATTATTAAAAAACTAAAATATATCAAGTGTGGTATTTTTTAGAAGCCACGATGCTTGAAGCAAATTAATAAGTTATATCTACAGCACAAAAATTATGCAACTATCACATAAAAAATCTTTCATCTAAAAAACACATCAATCTCAGCTAGATATGTTACTTTGTGTTTATATTTCAGTAACTTAATTTATGACCACTTCACCATGAAAAATAGTTTTGAGCTAGTTTTGTTGTGCCAATCGCAACCTAACCAAATTTTGCTAAAACAACAAACCAAACATACTCTGCTGATCATAAAATCCCACCAAGCCACAAAATTGAACCAAAAATTATCACACCTCTCTTCGGATACTAAAATGAGATAAAATTAAAAATGGTAATAAATAAAAACTTGAAACTTAATTTGGATTACACAAAATTATTTCTGATAAAACTCAACACGGAATTTTTTCTACCTCGATCCAGATATTACTAATTTAAATAATTTTATATTTCATTATATCCAAATCAGGTTGATGTAGCGGTAAATTGGAGTATTTTTTTGGTGTACGCTCTATCTCACCCACCTTCCAGTACCAATAAATTTGAGATTTTTTAATTTTAATAAGTACTTTATGGGCCTGTATTCCACTCTCTTAAAATTTGCTCCACTCCACAGAATTTACTTAGAATCAGATCCCACTGTGGAGTATTTGCACTTGTTTGGCTTGCGGAGGAAATTCAGATTCAAAAATAGTAGAATTTGGTAGGAATGTATTATTTTACAGTTTATTTATAAATCTCCAATTATATTATTTTTCATATTCATTATATAAAACATATTAAATTAGTACTTTCTCCATTAACTTTTAAATAACGTTGTTGGCTTTTATCATAAACTTTGATCATTCATCTTATCAAAAAAAATTATGTAAATATGCAAAAATATAAGTTATAATCGAAGTACCTTCAATATTAAAAAATATAACAAAATAAATGATATTTTATTTTTTTTTGAATAAGAAGAATAATCAAAGTTTTTGATAAAAGTCAACGGTAACATTTAAAAAGTTAATACGGATAGTACTAAATGAAAAAGTAATAAATATCAACTAAAAAGTGAATCAATAAGTTTATAATAGCATTGGTGAGTAAATTACCCCAAACTCCACATTTTGTTTTAAAAACTGAATCTGCAGAGCACCTCGTGAGGTGCTCCACGAAAAATGTGGAGCGGAGTCGTAGATCTGCATTTTTCGCGGATCCAAAAACTGAGATCTGAACCTGTTTGGCTAGACGTTTATGAAATGGAGCTATAAAACGTAGAGCAGAGCAGTCCCAAACAGGGTCTATATTTTTATCATCCGGATTTATTATCATTAACTAAAGTAATCCTACTATATTTCAGTATCAAAAGTAGCGTCGTAATTAAAGTGTATATATCGTAATTAAAGTGTATATAGTAGCAAATTATCATTTTTTTCTAGGGTTAATTGCATCCATGCCACCGTTATTTTCGAAACAGAATGAAATACCATTACTATTTCGCTATTTGCCTCCATGCCATTACTATTTTCAAATACTCATTTTCATGCCATTTTATACGAATCTAATGCATACGGGCCCACATGCAGCACATTTTTTTTCTGTATTGACCATACTACCCTCTTCTTCTCCCCTATCTTCTTCTCCCCTCCACTGTCTTCTTCCCCGCCGTCGACGTCGCTGCCTTCTCGACTCCACCGACGCCGGAGCTTGGCCCAGGCAGAGAGACGTCAATCGAGCGACGTTAGAGAATCTCTTTCCCAGAGATTGGCCAAGTGAGAGCATGCGAGAAAGAGATTGCCAGCTGCCACCGTCGCCGGCGAGTTCGCTGCTCTGAGCCAACCTTGCCACAGCCCACATGCATGCAGCGGCGCGATCAGCCGCATGCAAATGCATCACCGGCCGGCAGACTTCAATTTTACTCAAAGACGGGACGGAGCCACCAAATCTGAGCTCTGTCAACCGCGAGATCGTGGATTCAAGCTTCCCCGAATTAGCTGCTGCATGCTGGACCTAGCAGCCAGGTGCCAGGTGAGCGTGGAGATCGAGTGGAGTAGCCCTCGCTTGTGCTCCTGCCGCCTCACGCCGCGCCTAGCTCCAGCCCGAGTACAGCTTCACAGGGGAGGAAAGAAGATAGGGGAGAAGATGAACAGTGTATGACCAGGGGCAGTGTTGGTAATGCGTAAATTTTGATGACTGCAGGTGGGCCCGTAGCCTCTGAACGTGTACAAAATGGCATGCAGGCGAGAACAAACGAATAGTAATGGCATAGAGGCAAATAGCGAAATAGTAATGACATTTCATTCTGTTTCGAAAATAACGGTGGCATGGATGTAATTAACCCTTTTTTCTACGGTACCACCCCCGCCGTCGCGCCCCCGCTTTCTCAAAACCCTAGATTCTCGCAGCGCAGCTCCACATCTCACTGCCCTCCCCGTCGTTCCCGCCACACTCGCCGGAGCTAGGGTGTCAGCGACGATGGGCGCTGACGAGCTCTCGTCCCCGACGCGGAAGCGCGGCCGCGCGGAGGAGCTCGCTGAAGACGGGGACGCCGCCGAGAAGCGCCCGCGCGGGGAGGAGTCGGAGGGCGCGTCGCTGCTGGGGCTCGCCAATTACGAGGACGAGGAGGAGGAGGAGGAGGCCGCGGCGAGGGGGCGCGTGAATGGCCGACGCGAGGAAAAAGAGGAGGACGAGGACGAGGACGACGCTGACGATGACGTGAGGAGGGCTCCGGAGAGGAGGCCGAGGCAAGTGGAACTGCGCCGAGACTGCCCTTATCTCGACACCGTCAACCGGCAGGTATGTCTTTTTATCCTGTTCACAATTTCCTAGTTACTTGGTATCACCATGCGCGCCTGAAGTAGTTTGTTTATCAATTATTGAAATGGTGATACTGTGATAGAAGTGCAGGTTTGGTACACATAAATGAAAAAGGGTATCTTAGCGTTTAATATGTTATTATACCTTCATAGTGAATTCCAATTGTTTTGTTTTATGGTATGGGTTTACCAAGGCGAATCTAGAACAAAAATTACCCGGTGTCCCATGTATATGACAAATTAAATATATAATGCTCTTAATATCAAAAAAATATAAATTTAATAATAATATATATTCTCTCCAATAAAAAATGCATACTTCCTAACTAAAATATGGCAAAATTTTTGAATAGATTGGTATTTTTCTAGACAGATTATCAACATTACCCTATGTTTTAACTCGTTAGATCTTTCAGGTATATATATACAAGATCTAATACATAAACATTCAAAATTTACCTGTGTCTTGTGCATCGTGTGGCTTGAATGTGCATCCACCCCTGTGGGTTTACAGCATGTGAGCCTGTTCATTTCAAGTCATACTTGAATACTTGATGTTTTTTATTTTCTGTTTGTCTTGGTACTCTCTTTTTTCTGAGAGCTGTGTGCATTGCTATAAGGACATCTCCAATCCTAAAGCAAACCAAGCGAAGAAATAATGGTCTTGGTTCTATTAGATTTCTTCACCAGTGTATAGTGGGACCTATGATCAAGCAAAAAAATAATGTAAAAGAGTCATTCTTTCTCTCTATTGTTATTTGCACAACCAGTAGAAGCTCACTCTGTCACCCAAGCCTGAGTTATGTACTTCTTTCTTTGATTAATCATTTTTCTATTCTGTATGGTTCAAACCAAACTTTAGGTTTCGATTTTGTGATCAGACGGCTGGGTTTGGTGGCCACAGCGGGATTGATTCGCTTTAATGCAGGGATGGTTCGATTTTCCCTTCACACTGGAGATGGCCTAAGAACTGAAACGAACATAATTCTCAAAGAGTCATTTTTAGTTTTTCCCTTAAGTGACTCATGGAGTCATGAGGTTTAGGATTGTATTGTGTTGAACGCTTATTCATTTCAGTATGGACACTGCTTCTTATCTGACCACAGTTAATTAGCAAATCTCAGAAAACCTCTCGTCTTTATTCATGAATATATGTTCTACACTCTTCTTGCAAAACGTGTGATGAAACTGTTCTGTGTAATATTGATGTGTTATTTCTCATGGTTATCAATTATTCAATTGATGCGAATACATATTACTCTGTATTGTAGGTCCTTGATTTTGATTTTGAGAAGTTCTGCTCAATCTCCTTGTCAAATTTGAATGTGTATGCATGTTTGGTCTGTGGAAAGTATTACCAAGGAAGAGGCTTGAAATCACATGCATATACTCACAGCCTTGAAGCAGGCCACCATGTGTTCATTAACCTTCAAACTGAGAAAGCTTACTGTCTTCCTGATGGGTATCAGATAAATGATCCATCATTAGAAGATATTCGACATGTTCTCAACCCAAGGTTCTTTTTCTATTGGTCCTAAAGCCACTTATTGTTGTGCATTTTGACTTTAGTAATGAGCTCTGAGTTATGCTTTTTACTGATCGGTGTGCCTTGTCAGGTTCACAAGAGATCAGGTTCGAAATCTTGATACTAACAAGCAGTGGTCAAGAGCTCTTGATGGCTCCAATTATCTACCTGGAATGGTATGTATACGTGAAACTAATATAATGGTGCCTTAGATTATTCTTTTTCAAAGGACAAGGACTTACCAGTTCTAGCAGCAAATTTATGTTTTCTCCCTAAACTAGTGACTCTAGTCTAGTGTGATGGTTAGTTGGTGTATTGTAAGAAATAAAAAAAATAAAAAATAAAAAGCATAGGGTATTATGGATGGCATTGGATGAGTGGAATACTAAAAATTCTGTGGACTTGATTAAAAACAGCCTGCTATTTGGTTATGATCATTTTTTAGTTGGTTTGTTTGATTCTACATTAAGTTACTCCCTCCGTTTTTTTGTTTTAAAATATAAGGTTTGTTTGTGAATTTATTGTTTCTTTTCCTGGTCTGTCCTCATTTATTGCATAATCTATCTCTTAGAACACATCTCACTAACTGCCCTTTCCCATTTCCAGTGTGTTTGTGTTTAAGTATGTGTAGCATATTAATTTTGACTAATCTTTCCCTTAATTTTATGCTCTCCTTAATCCTTGTGCTCACTAAAAATAAGCCTTGTATTTTGAAATGGAGGGAGTACTGTAGAGTGGTGTTGTATGACTGTTATCATGTCACAACTCAAGAACATGATCAGATTTCCTGTTGCACACTTGCACCTCAATATTGATGGGGATTTGCAAGCGCTTTCTGGTTTGGCTATTATTATCATATGATAATAATCACCTTTCTGTGCTTAAATTTGCAGGTTGGTCTAAACAACATCAAGGAGACAGATTTTGTGAATGTCACAATACAGTCATTAATGAGAGTCACTCCTTTAAGAAATTTCTTTCTCATCCCTCAAAATTATCAGCATAGCAAATCCCCATTGGTTCATCGGTTTGGAGAACTAACTCGCAAAATCTGGCATGCGAGGAACTTCAAGGGCCAGGTTGGTTTATTAATTATATAGCTGACTGTCTGCATATTTGTGCTGTCCCTCTATCTCCACAAATGCCTACAGGTTAACATCTTGCTTTCTGTTCAGGTTAGTCCACATGAGTTTCTGCAAGCTGTTATGAAGGCCAGTGATAAGAGGTTCCAGATTGGTGTACAGTCTGATCCTGTGGAATTTATGTCATGGCTCTTAAATACAATGCATTCGAAACTAAAAAGTTCAAAGAAGAAAAACAGAAGCATCATACATGATTGCTTTCAGGTACCTTTTGTGCATACCAACAGTTTAGTTAGTAAAACTTATGTGCAACTTATCTTAGAACATTGTTTTTGGCAGGGAGAACTTGAAGTTGTTAAGGAAATTCATCGGAAGCATATAATGGAAAAGAAAGAGGATGGCGATGAACATAATGGTGATGCTGGTTCTGATGTTGTCACTGAAACATCTAGGGTCCCATTCTTGATGCTCGGCCTTGACCTGCCACCTCCACCTCTTTTCAAAGATGCCATGGAGAAAAATATCATTCCACAGGTTTGTTTGCCCCAAAATATATACATTATTTTCTGGTTATACTTTCACAGCACACATGGAGTTTTGTCATGTAAAAGTGTAAAATACTAGTATGATAATGTGAGCTGAGGTTTTGTTGATGATGTCTAAAGTCTAAACCAACCACTCCCTCCGTTCCATATTGTAAGGTATTTTTAGTTTTGTCCTAAGTCAAATTTCTCTAACTTTGATCAAGTTTATAGAAAAATATAATAACAATATAGCATCTACAATACCAAATAAATATACCATCAAGACATATTTCAAACCTTGTTTAAAGTTTTTCTATTACCCCAACTTATATTTGAAACCACCTTTCTGAGTTTCTGTTATATAAAATTTCCTTCTGAAAACCTCATACCTCATTTAAAGGCTTTTTTGGCTTATGTTCTTATTTATGATGGTGTTCTTATTTATAACGAAGATAGTTGCACATGTGGCTAGACCGTTAGAGTGATACTAAGCTGTCTTAAGTTCATTTTCTCTGTCCATTTTGTGTATATTTGCATGGTGTATGGCCATACTTGCAGAACATTTGCATGTGTCTACATTTTCTCACTAGAGTGGAACCATATTCATTGAAGCAATACATTTACAGTTTTGAAATCTTGATATCTAACTCTTCTGTTTTAGTTCTCAGTAATTTGGTAGATTGGAACTCAAACTCAAAACCTTGCATGATTTTAGGTACCACTGTTTAATATATTGAAGAAGTTTGATGGTGAGACAGTTACAGAGGTGGTGCGGCCTTCCATTGCCCGGATGAGGTATCGAGTCATCAGACTTCCAAAATATCTGATCCTTCACATGCGACGGTTTACCAAAAATAACTTCTTTGTAGAGAAAAATCCTACTCTAGGTAAAATTCTCTTTTGTTTTGATTGAATTTGCCTCTGCAGTCCAGTGGGTACTCATTTCTAAGATGTTTCCATATGTATCTTACAGTAAATTTTCCCGTGAAGAACTTGGAATTGAAAGATTACATTCCATTACCTAAGCCAAGAGATAATGGGAAGTTTCGTTCAAAGTATGATCTCATAGGCAACATTGTCCATGATGGCAAACCAGGCGAGGGGTGCTACAGAGTATTTGTACAGCGGAAATCAGAAGAAGCATGGTATGCCCCTCAGCTTATTCCTAGCATGCGGATTTATTTTATGCCAGTAGTTGAGCAAGTCTTGTAAATCATTTGTCATTCTTTACATCAGGTATGAAATGCAAGATCTCCATGTCACCGAGACTCTTCCTCAGATGGTAGCTCTTTCAGAAGCCTACATGCAAATATACGAGCAACACGAATGAGTGATGGCTGGTGATCATCATCATGTAGCCTTCCGTTCCAACCTGCCTTTTTTTCTTCTCAGATTTTATATGGAAGCAATCCTCATGTCTGGAGCAGTTCTTTTTGTGGAGGAAATCAAAGTTAGCTCCTTTACCCACATTCAGAGTTCATCCAGTTCCTTGAGAAGCACAGGTTGAGACGGCTGTGTTGGAACTGTTAGGTCCTCACACTGGAGAGACTGTAGGAGGTTTGATTGACCGGCTGTTAGAAGGTACTTGGTTTCAAGGAAAGTTTACCTTGCTTTATGCATTACATTGTGGCATGCACCAGCTGTAGAATATTTTGGTATCGATACTCAGGTATGGGTTCAGGCGAGCAAAACAATATGAGTATGCCCCCGGAGCAAAGCGATGCAGGGCAACGATGGAATTCTAAGATAATATAATTTTCTTTAATAATGCATAGTTGCCCTGCTGCTATGCTCTAGTGGATTTACCAATTACCAGCGGTGATGATGGTATGCGTTTTGAAGGATGCCATTCATAGCATCACTGATTAAGTGAGCTACTAGTGAGTTCCCTATTCTCATTGCTGAGCTTCCGCTGTGTCGTTACAGAGCAAAGAATAAGACGCTCAAAAGATATAAATAAGAACATACTATCGTCTTTTGGGGTGTGTCTGTGGGTTTGAAAGTGATTAGGTGAAGTGATGAGTAATTAAGTTTAAACCAGTATACGGATATTCTGAAGATAAAAATTAATTTCTCCGTTTCAAAATATAACTATTTTTACTGTTCAAATTTTGTTCTAAATAGTACAATTTTTATACTTTCCTCTCTATTTTTTTATTTTTATCTCTATTTGAAGTACTATTTAAGAGGTACATTAGAATATTAGGTGAGAAGTAACTTTTTTTCTTGTGTCTCAGTAAGGGGGTGTTTGGATCTAAGAAGGGCTAAATTTTAGCTCATGTCATATCGAATGTTTTAACATTAATTTGAAAGACTAAATGTGAACTACTTATAAAAATAATTGCAGAATTGGAGACTAAATCGTGAGACAAATTTTTTAAGCTTAATTAATCTATAATTAGTAAATGTTTACTGTAGCATCACATTGTCAAATCATAATGTAATTAGACTCATTAGATTTGTCTCGTGAATAATCCTCCGATTATGAATAAGTTTTGTAAATAATCTATATTTAATATTTTAAAATAGTATTTAAACATTGGATGTCACGAAGGCTAAAAAATTTTAGGCCCATTCAAACACCCCCTAAACATGCTAAAATATAAAATAATTATAATTTGATATTGAAGAGTACTTTTTGTAAGTAAGGGAGTTTTTGGATCGAGGGTTGAATTTTAGTCAATGTCACATCGGATGTTTGAATATTAAATGGAAAGACTAAACATGAATTAATTATAAAAATAATTGCAAAATCGGATGATAATTTGCGAGACGAATTTATTAAACCTAATTAATTCATGATTAGCAAATATTTACTGTAGCATTACATTGTTAAATCATAACGTAATTAGACTCATTAGATTCGTGAATAATTTACCAATTATAAATAAATTTTATAAATAATCTATATTTAATATTTCAAGATAATATCTAGATATTTAATATGACAAGAGCTAAATTTTAACCGCCCTATCCGAACACTTAAGTATTATGCAACGGAGGGGACGGTGAGCGCCTCAAGCGATGATGCTCCTGTTCAGCTGGCACCCTCTCACGGATAGTATTTTTTTGTATATAATATCATTTTTTCCTTATACGTGTTTCTAATAAAACAATTACTTAGGTAAATAAGTATTGGTTACTTATTGACGTATCTAAATTTAGGTGAGTAATGTAATGGCGATCGTAAGTTGTCGGCGTTAGGGTTTGAGGACAAGGATGAATGGAATGATTCCATTCAATTTTTGTGGGACGCGGTGATACAATTTTTTGTTTGGTTAGATGAGATAGAATGATTCAGTTTTTTGTTTGTTTGGAGGTAAATGAGAATGGATAGGATGAAATCCTCTCACAAAAGAGGGTGGATAAGTTCATCCAACAAAAAAATTCGGATGAAGCTATCCAGCATCTAAGAGGAATATTTTTTTTATGTTGGATGATTCTGTAGCCTGCCCATGAATCAAACACTACTCAAAATAGATAGGATGATTTCATCCAACCCCATCCAAACAACCAAACAAACGGACCCTTAGTGACAACAAAAGTAAATACCAAAACAAAAAGGAATATTTGATGATTTGCCCCTCTTAAAAATGAGCTTCGATTATTTGCCGCTTTGGTCCACTGTCATACACTCAGATGGTCTCACTTGTCATCCACACAAGTGGCAAATAATCAAAGTAAATTCTCAAATTTTCCGACCTTTGGCACTTGACGCTCACTACTAGCTCGTGGTGGACTAGTGGCTTAGGGATTCAATGTAAATTTTGGTCAAAATATGGTATAAATATAACTATCGTATCTCATAATATCATAAAGTTTAAAAGTTTAAAAATTACAACATAACATAAATAGTTCGAATATGTAAAGAACTTACGAAGATTATAATATACTTTTCTCTATTATACTAGTTTTCATACCCATAAAAATATTAATTATGTTATCTTCGCCAACATTGAAAAATATTTCACTCAATAAAATGAATAAAATACATCGAAACATAAAAACATGCTCATTCCCTTCAATAAGGGATTGTTTGGTTCATGGATATCTCTAGATGGATATGATATAGTTATCTCATCCAATCATTTATTTGGTTAGATAATTATCGAGAGAAATATTTATTTAATATATTGGATGGAGAGATTCAGAATTTTTTTCCGTCCAATATTGGATGAGTTGATGTATCCTACCTATTGATTGATTATTATATATTTATTTTTTTCGTTTATAAATATTGAAATGTTTTTTACTACCAAATCATTTATCCAATTTATGATCTAATTACATCATTATATTAATTATAATTTAATCTATAAAATAAAAATCTCATATGATTATATTTTTGTTAAAAATATATATTGCAAGTGTGTTCCACTAAATTTAAGCTTATCTCATCCAAGTTGTATACATTCAATCAAACAAAAAAATTATCTCATCCTATCATCCAACCAAACACCTTATATGGATTATCTCATTTCTAAATCTATATATGATTATATATGATCATATTGTATCCATACTTGCACTCAAACTAAACGCAACCTAAATTTAATAGAGAGCTCAACAACATTTTGTTCGGTGATGCCAATAATACTAATAACGTACTAAAATCAAACGTTTGCTTGTAAATAAATAACCAATGATATCCGGAAACTCAAATATTTGCTGTTTATTTAGCCGTACCCCACATTCATACTAATGACTTTTTTAGAATACAAAAATTTTACAGGATTTTTACAGGAATTTTACTAAATTTTTCAAAATTCCTTTTAAGAAACCCTAAAAAGTTGGTAATTCACACTAGTAGCCGTAGGCCGTATGCCTCTCCCAACACCGAGCATCCCGCACAGCCTCGCGCCGCCGGTGAACGCCGCCGGCGCGGACTTGTTGTCGCGCCTTCGCCTCGCCGTTGGCCCGAAGATTCCAGGGCGCATCCTCCTCCAGTCCCTGGTTCTCGTCCTTACCTCCGGCCTCTCCTCTTCTCACCTCGGCCTCTCGTCCCGCCTCCTCAACTCCCTTCTCCCTCACGCGCCGCGCTGTCTCCTCCCCGGCCTCCTGCGCCTCCTCCCCAGAGACCACCTCACGCTTCTCCTCCTCGTGTCCTCCAAGCACCATGCTCGCTCCCTTCCCACCGCCGCCGCTCTCCACGCCCTCGCCGTCTCCTCTGGCCATCTCCCGTGCGATCTCCGCCTCGCCAACGCCCTCCTCTCTCTCTACCTCTCCCTCGGCTCCCCGGCGTCCGCTCGCCGCCTTCTCGCCGACATCCCCCGCCCGGACACGGTCACCTGGAACACGTTCCTCCGCGCCTGCCTCCGACTTGGCCTCCTCCCCGCGGCCCGCCGCCTGTTTGACGAAATGCCTGCACGGGACGTCGTCTCGTACAACTCTATGGTGGCTGGATATGCAGCCAAGGGCGACATGACCAGTGCGAAGAATCTGTTCGATGAAATGGTGCAAAAAGACGTGGTTACATGGAACTCGATAATCTCTGGGTATGCTCGGCACGGAGATATGGAGAACGCCAGGAAGATGTTTGATGCAATGCCAGAGAGGGATGTTGTGTCATGGAACTCGATGCTGGATGGATACGCCCAGGCTGGGGATGTAGATATGGCAAGGTTGGTGTTTGATGGCATGCCACAGAGGAGTATTGTGTCATGGAATGTCATTCTTGCCTTGTATGCCAAGTTGAGGGATTGGCGTGAGTGTTTGCGTCTGTTTGATGCGATGGTAGCAGTGGAATACATAGTACCAAACGAGAAGACATTTGTGAGCATTTTGACAGCTTGTGCGAACCTTGGAGATCTTGAGAAGGGGAGATGGGTGCATAGTTTGGTTCGCAAGAGGTGGGAGAGGCTTGTGCCAGATGTTCTATTGCTTACAGCATTGTTGACGATGTATGCCAAATGTGGAGTGATGGAGACTGCAAGGGAGATCTTCAATTCAATGAGTGAAAAGAGTGTGCCCTCATGGAATTCAATGATCATTGGTTATGGATTGCATGGGCAGAGTGAGAAAGCTCTAGAGTTGTTCTTGGAGATGGAGAGACATGGACCCAGGCCAAATGAGACGACTTTCATCTGTGTCTTGAGCTCATGTGCTCATGGTGGTTTCGTGCTTGAAGGCTGGTGGTGTTTCGACAGGATGGTCAGCTTCTACAATATTGAGCCAAAGTCTGAACATTTTGGTTGTATGATGGACCTTCTTGGTCGTGCTGGACTGCTTGAAAGCTCGGGAAACCTCATTGAGAATTTGCGAGGTAATGTATCACCAGCATTGTGGGGCATCCTAATGTCAACCTCTCAAAATCAGAACAACACCAGACTTGGTGAGTTTGTTGGAAAGAAGTTGATGGAAATGAGGCCAACAGAGGTTGGCCCATACGTTCTTCTATCAAACATTTATGCGGCAGAAGGAAGATGGGATGATGTTGAGAAAGTCAGGAAGATGATGAAGGAGAAGGGGGTGGAGAAGGATGCAGGGTTGAGCCTTGTAGGATCAAGCGGAATAGAGCTTAATCTTATTACTGAAGATGGCACTTCAACTCCATTGAATGACATGATGCTGTCCATGTTGGGTGAGATGGGCGTGCAAAAGAAGCAACCATCTGAAGAGTCCAACTGCAGGAAAATAAGCTCCATTGTTCCTTGAATTTTTTGCTATGTTAGTGCCAAAGGAGAACACGAAGATGGTCCCTGACTGTTTCTTGCTTCCTGGATGATTGCAGCGACGACTGAACTTATGAGTTCACAGGTTTTCTTGCTAGCATGACTGGGTGACAAGTTTGCTTGGACCATGGTTGGCTCTGTTTTGCAGTCTGGAGGTGAAACAAGCCTCAAAGTCAAAGAAGGCATACGTATTATTATTACTACTGTTACCAGCTAGCACACAGTAATGGCTGCTAATAGCCTAATACTACCCCATAATGAATCAGGTCATTTGACAATCACAAGATTACATCATCCGTGTTCTTACATTGTAAAGTACAATGCGCGGTCAAGATCATAGTCATAGAAGAGAATTGGTTGGTGTGCAACGGCGCCGTCTGTTGGAAGCTGCAAGAGGTATTTATTATTCTTTCACAACAGCAAAGTGCTAATTTGCTTCTGAGAATGGAATCTGACATCGGACTAGCATTTGCATCTGATAAAGGACAACAGCATATTCCAAGGTATATATTGCTCGCGTTTATGCGAAGATAGAGAGCTCTCCCTCTCCTGCCAGTAAGGCTATGCGCCAATGCATGCAGAACACCAGTTGCTTGCCTGATTGCTTGGGCAACGTTTTGGGCAGGTCCAGATGCGGCATTATGTAACGCTGAGACCATATATTTTTCTCTACAATTCGTATGCAATAGATCCTCCTGAATTTTAGCCCTCTTTCCATCTTATTTCTACCATTAGACAAGTGATAAAGTACTTTTATGGCACCCAAAATTTACTCAGGCTTTTTTGCCGATGACGTCTCGGTAACATGTAGTGGTCTTTTGGAACACAATAATTTTACATGTTTTCACACGATTTTATTCAAATATTTCAAAATTTACTTAAAATTACTCCATTCTAATTGAGGCAGTAGTGAATCTTTTAGTGGGAAATAAGAAATTGCCCCTAAGTTTTGTATACCAATGAAGCAATAAAGCACGTGGAAGAAAAAAAACTACACTTTCATCTCCTTTGTCATTGTTCTAAAGACTAAAGTCCAGCATCACCTGATAACTCTTTTTTTCCATTCCTATTTCTTCCAGCATTTTTATCAGTGGCAAAGAGAAAAAGGAATACTGTAGCCTGAGCAGATTCAGAAAAAGAGGGGAATCAGCGCGCGCGTGACAAGTGTATGTGAATCACTTCACTTGCGTTCGGGGCCACAGATAGAGTCTCCATTCTCCACGAGAGAAATCAGAAGCATTGAACTATTGAAGAGTGGCCCGGTTGGCACGGCTTATTCTGGTTTTGTCCATTCTAATTACTCATTCTTCCTAAAAGCGATTTTGTATTTAATCAGATTTAATTGTAAAGTTATTTGGTATAATGATTAAATTTTAATTATTGTAAGAGGGGATAATTGTTTGAAATGACTATACGAAAAAACAAACAAACAAATAATATGAAGTATGAATCATATTACTCATATTGTATGGTTTTAATTGAACTATGTGTAAATATTTTTCTGAATATATATGAATTTTTTATTTTTTGTTAGACTTATTCTCATGAGAATTGAGGGTTTACCTAGTTCTGTTGTAGTATAAAAAGTAACATCATCATTTCTCTTAAATTCTAGTCTAAATCACTCCCGTTTTTATTTGTTTGATATGATTCTGGGGATTCTCTTTTTAATCTGCTAAAAAAATCCCTACAGAGCGAGCTAAAACAGAACTAAAATTGCATTTTTTGCCTTCACCCATGTAATATACTCTGGTACCGGTCAATTTTTATACAAAAAAATAGCGATTTATTCCAAAACGAGGAGGGCGGCGCCCGTGAGAAGCCTTTAAAACGAAGCGCGGCGGCGGCCCCAGATTCGGAAACGGGCTCCTCTCTCCTCCTCGTCGCTGATCTCATCCACCGCTTCGCCGCCGCCGCCGCCGCCGCAGCAGCAGCAGCAGAAGGTTCTTCCCATGGCGGCTCCCACTCCCAACGGCAATCCCACCGTCCGGTATCATTCTCTTCACGTCTTGTTCGTTTTCTGGAGTGTACTAGCAGTTGGTAGATTCTTCACCAGCTTGTGCGTGATTCTTCTGGTGATCCGCGGCTGTTTTTGATTTCTGATCCGTCGTCGAAAAAGGGAGAATTCTAATCGATACGAGACCGCCAGAGTAGATCGGGCCTTTTTCGAGACATCGACGACCGTCAGTCGTAGGGCTCGTGGGGTGGACAATACGTATATCCAGGAAGAAAGCTTTAGATTGGATAATGGAAAGTTCCCGGCAAGATCTCGAAAGGTAGCCGATTCGTCATACAATGAATAGATCACTCAAGTGCGAATTCTGTGTTTGGTCACTCGGTAATCGGTATAGGAAATTGCATTGTAAGTTCTCGAAATATCATGCATGCACTTTAAAGAAGTTTTATAAAACTAGTTTTTGCCCTAGTACTTGAGGAAATATTCCATGCAATCGCTCATTTGGTGTAATCGTACAATCAAATCATTCAGAACATCCAATCTAGATCCAACGGTTACATATAAAATGCATTAAAAGTAAAAAAAGTACTAGGTTTTAGGTGGATGCACGAGATCGTTTGATTGCACGATTGCACCAATATAAATGATTGCACAGGATATTTCTCCCAGTACTTTGTCAATTGTTTTATGTATCACTTCTAAATATTTATCTATCCAAATATTTATCTATCCTTATCGTTCGAGTACTAATCTGTGAGAGAGAAAAGGAAAGGAAAATCAAGTGGTCCGTCAGGCATGGCATGATCTGTGTTTTCTTTTTGGCGCAAACACCATGAGTCGTGACAGTTTACATGGATAGGACATTAAAGTGATACCCAATTCCAAATTTAGTGTAAACTGAGAAGAGTAACACTGTTCTACAGCCAATTCACCATTTAGACATTTGTGCCTTGTGAATGATCAGTAGTTCCAATTCTTTCAGACCTCTGGCTTCGGCTGTTCCAGTTGAGGCAGTGCTGTTCGACATTGATGGCACCTTGTGTGACTCCGATCCTCTTCATCATGTGGCCTTCCAAGAAATGCTTCTTGAAGTATGGAATTTTTAAACTGCTTGTTCTCCATTGACATTTGTAAGAAGATTATTAAAAATTTGTCTGTATGCAGATTGGGTATAACAATGGTGTGCCAATAGATGATGAGTTCTTTATAAAAAACATTGCTGGAAGGAGTGATGTTGAAGCTGCTCAGAACTTGTTCCCAGATTGGGAGCTTGAGAAGGGGCTGAAATTCCTGGAGGACAAGGAAGTTAAATACAGAAGGTACATTGCTCTTCATGATAACATCATATTGTTTCTAGTTTCAACACTCCACACCAGTATTAAGGGTTTTCTGTTCTGTGGTGAGAAACTTCCAACTACCTATCTTTGCCATTTCTTTGAATAGCCTCTACTTGGTATCACCGTGTCAGCATAGCTTCCTGGATTGAATATTTATAATTTTTCACTTGCTGCAGTTTGGCATCAGAGCGTTTGGAACCAGTAAATGGCCTTGCTAAAGTGGTTCAGTGGGTCAAAGATCATGGCTATAAGCGTGCAGCTGTAACTAATGCCCCCAGGATTAATGCAGAACTCATGATCTCCCTTCTTGGCCTCTCAGACTTCTTCCAGGCCGTCATTGTTGGAGGTGAATGTGAGAAGCCGAAACCTGCTCCATTCCCTTACCTGAAGGCTCTCAAGGAGCTTCAAGTGTCTGCTGAGCGCACATTTATTTTTGAGGTAAACCATTTGTTACAACTTGTCAGCTGGATGGATTGGCAGGCACTAATGTCTGGTTTAATTGCAGGATTCTGCCTCAGGCACACGTGCTGGTGTTGCTGCTGGAATTCCTGTGGTTGCCGTAGCAACCAGGAACCCAGAGAATTCCCTACTGGATGCAGGAGCCACATTGATCATCAAGGATTATGAAGACCCCAAGCTTTGGAGTGCGCTTCAAGAGATCGACAGAGAGGAAATCAAGCTAAAGAAAGCTGATGCATGAGATAAGAGTTCTTGATTAGATTAATTGAAAGATTTAGCTCCTTTTGCATTCGAAGTAATATTGCAGCCAAAGTGGTGGCACACATAGCTCATCTTTGTATTTTGAGCTATGGTTTGATTATTTTTTGTTGCTACTCAGCCTATTGAGTTGGGACAAAGAAATAAAAGACCCAAAACTCACATCAGTTATTATTCTATGGGCGGATGTAGCAACAAAAGAATACAAGTTTCATTTCTACTCAGCCTATTGAGTTGGGACAAAGAAATAAGAAATAAACTTTCAATTCTGGTCTTATTCATCCTCATCCTGCCAAAACTAGTTCATTTGTTTTAGTTCTTGTTAGCTTAATCCAATTATTGACTGCAAATACAAGGTACAATTAGGGGGCTATTTAAGTTCAGATAAGAGCACCAAGGAACATTCCTCAACTTCAAAAGGGTGATGGTGGAGCAAACATATAAACAAGCTTTCGAGAGTAGCCAATTATTTCCAGTACAATTTGCATGGTTGATGTTAACAAACATTGCAATCATGTACACTGCAATTACAAACTGGGAAAGTAACAGTAGAGCTCACTTTACAATTGAGCATTTCTTCCCTCTATTGTCATTCATTTGGGGTCAGTAATCACTGCATAGCTAAACACCCACCTGGCTTGAAAATCATCTAGCACAGGTGATCATCTTTGGGCCTCTTCAGCTGATGAGGTCTTGAAAATCATGTGCCACATGTGATCATCCTTGGGCCTCTTTGGCTGGTGAAGTAGAGAGTGTGAAAAACTATTGCAACGAATAGCAAGCTCCTTATGCATCCTCTTGACCCAGTTCTTTATGTGAACTTGAAAAACCAGTTGCAGCAGATTCGTGAACTTTGATGATTCCTCAATGCGGCGTACACAGCACTCTCAGCAAGAAGCCAATCCAGAAAAGGCATCATGGCACCAAGAATGGGGAAGCCTCTATTAAATTAATGGGCAAAGCAATTGCTTATTCTGCCATGACCTGCACCTTAACAGACTTCTGTACGTCAGGGAGCATGCTTAAACAGGTTGCCAGATCTTCCTGATGACATGATGCCTTCACAACGCGGAATAGGTCCTTGATGAAAGCAAATTTAGGATGGTTTGCTGAGTTTGCTCTCATGCCACATATAAATTTGTGGTTTTGCTTTTTTGTCCTGTATGGATATATGTGTTGGAATATAATATAAAGTAAATTGCATACTTTTTTCATTCGTTTAAGTTTGTTTTTTTAAATAATATTTTTTTAAAAAAATTTCAAATCTGTATTGCGGTTTTAAAAATTTGCAAAACTAGGGGGCGGTCGGCCGACCAGGAACCGACTTGGAATCAAGTCGGCTCCTGATCGGTCGACTCGTGCCACATCAATAGGAGTCGGCCAACTAAGGGCCGACTCCCTGCAAATCCTGCCAGCATGCGCAAGAGGCCAAAAAAAACAGGTGTTTTCTAGCTGGCTAGGGCCCATGCGGCAGCAAGTCGGTCGTTGAACGGCTGACTAGCTGCCACGTGGGCCCCAATCGGCCAACCATGCGCCGACTCCCCTCTATATAAAGGGGGCCGGTCAGCCCCCATTTTTCACCCCACCCTTTTTGCTTGCCTTCACTTTCAGGTATGTTCCTCTCCTCCCTGTCCTAATATTTATTTTTTAGTTTAGTTTAGTAGTAGTAGTTTAATTTAGTAGTAGTTTAGTTTAGTTTAGTAGTAATTTAGTAGTTAGTTTAGTTTAATAATAGTTTAGGAGTACTTTAGCGTTCTTTTAGGATTAATTTAATAGTTAATTAGCGGTTGTTAAACAATAATTTTAGATTTAATTAGCGTTTACATAACAATAATTTAATATTTAATTACTGTTATTAAAAAGGCGTGTAATAGTTAATTAGCAGTTTTAAACAATAAATAATGATTTAATTAGCGGTTGTTATACAATAATCAATGATTTAATTAGCGGTTATTAAATAGTAATTTATGATTTAATATGTGGTTATTAAATAATAATATATGATTTAAATAGCGGTTAATACATAGTAATTTAAGATTTAATTAGCAGTTATTACACAGTAATTTAAGATTTAATTAGCGGTTATTAAACAGTAATTAAAGATTTAATTAGCGGATATTAAACACTAATTTAAGATTTAATTAGCGGATATTAACACTTATTTAAGAATTAATTAGCGGTTATTAAACAATAATTAAATATTTAATTAGACATTATTAAACAATAATGTTAGAATTAATTAGCGGTTATTAAAAATTAATTTAAGATTTAATTAGCGGTTATTAAACAATAATTAAAGATTTAATTAGTGGATATTAAACAATAATTTAAGAATTAATTAGCGGTTATTAAACATTAATCTAAGATTAAATTAGCCGTTAGTAAATAGTTATTTAAGATTTAATTAGAATGTAATTACACAATAATTAAAGATTTAATTAGCAGTTATTAAACATTAATTAAATATTTAATTATCGTTTATTAAACAGTAATTTAAGAATTAATTAGCGGTTATTAAACAATAATTTAAAATTTAATTAGCAGTTATTAAACAATAATTAAAGATTAATATGTGATTATTAAATAGTAATTAAAGATTAATGTGCTAAGCAAGAGAGAACAGAGAAATCAGTAAGACGACATTTGTACTATCCAACCATGATTAACTAATTGTATGGACCTACGTTGTTTTCTTCAAACGTTCGGTATTAATAATTCATAATCAAACTAGTACAGTACTAATAATCTGGTACAACAAAACATAACATAAAGCACCACTAATTAAAACAATACAATACAAACAACACATAAAGCAACATAACACAGGACAACACAAATTTAAAAATACAAACTACACTACGTGCCTACTAAGTGCACCGAGGGTACTTTCCCTTCCTTATGGCCTCTGGTCCTGCTGCATGCACACGGCGAGCCCTCTCACGCTTCCTCTCTCTATCAGCCTCACGATCCTCTTTTGCCTTACGCTCCGCCTCCTCCCTCCTAAATTCTTCCTCGCGCTCCTCCTCCCGCTTGTATCTCATCTCAAAGAGTTGTCTACCGAACTCATGGTGCCTCATAAGCGAGGCCCAGTCATCCAGATCCACCTTTTTGTCGATCCATTCGACAAAGTCACAGAGCGGAGGTGGCGACGGTGGAGGAGTTACCTACAAGCGCAAATTTTAATAGACATATTGTAAGTGATTGGTTGGACTCAAATATGACAAAGAACAAAAACAATTCATTAATACCGGTTTGTTTGCACATGGTCCACACTTCGGCCTTGGCTTTGGCTTCTCCGGAGTCTACGAGTAATTGGCACACTTCTAGTACCTCATCTCGTAGGTGAGGTCATCCTGGCTTCTCTAAAATGTACATGTGTATCTACAAAAACACATGAGGGGTTCGACACCAACTGGCGGATGGTGACGAGCATCGAGACCGTAAGTAGCGATATCCTTTTTCACCATATAGCAATGTATCTACATCAATTTAAATAATTTAATTTCTACTAAGTATTATTAAACTACCAATAAATAATTATTAAAATAATGTTACTTACTAATTACTCCTAAACTATTACTTTCTTTTAATCCAAAATTATTCCTAAACTACTACTAAACTATTTCTAAATTACTGCTAAAATACTACTAAACTAAACTACAAATATTAAAACTAGGGAAAAATGCATACACACCTCTCAAAGGGAGTGGACAGCCAATGATGGGTGGGAGAAGGGGGTGCTCGGGCCCTCTTTTATAGGGTCACAATCGGCTATTGGAGAGCCGATTGCCGAAGCAAGTTGGCAGACCAACAATCGACTTGGCTCTAATCGGGTTTTGAACGGCCGACTGGGTCCAGTCAACGACCGACTGGACCCCAAACTAGCCGTTGTAGGCCGAAAAATGCCATGTAGGTTGGCCGACTCCTGCCGATGTGGCATGAGTCGGCCGACCAGGAGCTGACTTGGGGTTGAGTCGGCTCCTAGTCGGCCGACCGCCCCCTAGTTTTGCAAATTTTTAAAATCGCAATACAAATTTGATTTTTTTTAAAAATATCATTTTAAAAAATCTTTATGTTTTGGGGTTGAAATAATCGATACATATAACTTAATATAGTATTAGAGTTGTTATGAATAGCAACATGTATTCCATGGAGACCATAGGTCAAAGTATATATACGTATACAAATGCACAAAACCCCTTATACTCTGGGGATATTACACAAGACAATAAAGCAATATACATCTCTAACACCCCCTAAAACTCATTGAGGATCAACTACACTGAGTTTGGATGGATGGAACATGTGCTGAGTTGTAGTCTTTGCCTTCGTGGAGAAATCAATCAACTGAAGCTCAAAAGGAACATGGTGAAGAGCAATCACCTTAGCATGTACATGAGTCCGTGTGTAAGAAGCATCAACCCCAATATTCTTAGTGAGCTCATGCTTCACCAGATCCCAAGAAATACTGATAGCACTTGTACTGTCTGAGTAAAGAGGAGTAGGCGCATAAGAAGAAACACCAAAATCCTCAAGTAACCATCGTAACCAACTAAGCTCCATAGTCAACAACGCCATGGCCCATAACTTAGCCTCTGCACTAGAACATGAAGCTGCAACATGCTTTTTAGTCTTCCATGCAATGAGAGAACCAACAAGAAAGACGCAGTAGGC
This sequence comes from Zizania palustris, assembly GCA_019279435.1. Lineage (NCBI taxonomy): Eukaryota > Viridiplantae > Streptophyta > Magnoliopsida > Poales > Poaceae > Zizania > Zizania palustris. Next base: position 20,036,808 of record JAAALK010000287.1, on the reverse strand, counting down.
AGAAAGAGACTGACGATCAGAAGGATCGCTAGCCCAAGTAGCATCAAAATATGCACAAAGTTGTAAAGAGCTGGAGCATGGAAAGAAGAGATGACGAGAGACCGTCCCACGAAGGTAGCGTAAAACACACATAAGATGACTATAGTGGAGCTGAGTAGGAGTTTTAAACAAACTGACTAAGGATGTGCACTGCATGAGAAATGTCAAGACGAGTGACACCAAGATAAACAAGACTCTCGACAAGATGCCAAGATCGAACATAAGAAATTGGTCATTGAGACAAGCCTTCACAAAGGCAATATACTCAGAATCATCTCCTGTAATGATCATATCATCAACATACAAGAGAAGAAGAGTCTGACCATGAGAGGAAGTGTGAACAAAGAGTGTAGGATCATGGACACTAGTAGAAGAACTAGCAACAATGATCACAGATGAAAAGCACTCAAACCAATCTCGAGGGGCTTGCTTAAGGCCATATAGAGAGCGACAGAGACGACAAACCGTACCCTTAGGAACAGAGTACCCAAGCGGTGGGTACATGTAGACCTCCTCATACAACTCACCATTAAGAAAGGAATTCTTGACATCAAGATGGGAGATGGACCATTGACGCACAAAAGCAACGACAAGAAGAGTGTGTACTGTAGTCATGTGGGCTACCAGAGCAAAAGTCTCATCATAGTCACGACCATGCTCCTGCTGGAAACCACGAGCAACAAGACAAGCCTTATAACGCTCAAGAGAACCATCAGAGCGAGTATTAACCTTATAGACCCACTTGCACGTGATGGCACGAACATATGGGGAAGTGGAACAAGATCCCATGTGCCGGTGCGCTCAAGAGCAGCAAGCTCCTCAGACATCGCATGCTGTCATTCTTGGTGAATAACAGCCTCACAAAAAAGACAACTCAATAGAAACGACAAACGACACCAAAAAAAAGCCAAAACGATCAAGAGGTCGAATCGATTGGCGATCACGAAAAGAGTGCCGAGGAGAGGATGAAGCTGAATCACAAGAAGGAGATGGCTCATCAGAAAGTTTCTCAGCGGGATGTGAGACAACATGGGAATGATGAGTGTAGTGGAGAAAAAAGACTCAACCATACTAGAAGTAGTAGGAGCATGAGACGAGGAGGCCAAAGACACGGAAGGCACCAAAGCAAGCACAATAGGAGAAAGTGGCAACGGTGCCAAAGAAGGATCAGAAGGAATAGGTGTAGCAGGAAAACTGAGAAAAGACAGAGGCTCGACCAAGGATGTTGAAGAAGTGGAAGATGTGGGTTGAGGATAAAATGGATGTGACTCATCAAAAGTAACATCATGAGAAATACACATCCGACGAGCAACAGGGTCCCAACACCTATCACCCTTATGCTCAGCACTGTAGCCAAGGAAGACACACTCAACAGATTGAGCGTTCAATTTGGTACATTCACAAGGAGCAAGAAGAACGTAACAAATGCAGCCAAAAAGGCGAAGAGAAGAGTAGTCAGGAAGATGACCACGTAGATGCTCAAAAGGAATCCCAGCCTTGAGAGCAGAAGAGGGTTGAATATTAACCAAGTATGTGGTAGTGGAGACCGCCTCAGCCCAAAAATGAGGTGGAATGGAAGATGCAAGCATAAACGCACGAGTAGTCTCAAGAAGATGATGATGCTTGCGCTCAGCAACACCATTATGAGCATGAGCTCCAAGGTAGGAGAACTGAGACAATGTGCCCTGGTCAGCAAGAAAAGAACGAAGCTGCCTAGAAAGAAATTCACCGGCAGAATCAACATGAAAAACACATATAGGAGTGTCAAACTGAGTGCGAATCATAGTGGCAAACTGTGTATATATAGATAACACCTCGCTACGAGAAGTCATGAAATAAATCCAAGTGTGGCGAGAGAAATCATCGATAAAGATAATATAATAACTATGACCACCTTTCAAAACAAATGGAGCCGGACCCCATACATCAAAATGAATGATGTCAAAAGGACGTTGAGAAACAGACTCACTATGAGGATAGGGAAGCTGGATCTATTTGCCAAGCTTACAACCCTGACAAGCTAAGGACGTATCGCCTGAAACAGACCCTAAAAGACCATGACGAACTAAAGAAGATAATCGTGACCCACAAATATGACCTAGACAATGATGCCATTGCTAGAAGGAGCCAGTAGTCGAGGAAGCAGAAAGACCAGCGACGACAGCAGAAGGAAGATGAAGCCAGTTGTTGGGGGAAATTACTCCATTTTGCAGACTTAAAAGCTTACCCTTCAAAGACCGATAAGGATCCCGAAGCTGGCGGACTGTTGTTCGAAGCATACGTCGTCACTACCGGAAGGTGTTGCGATGCGAAGCCTCGAAGACCCCTCCGAAGGACAGATGGAGACCCCGAAGCTGAGGGACATGATTGATTGGATGTCTGGCTTATCTATCTACCTTGCATTACTTTACCATGTATAACCCTGTTCGTAATACCAAGCAGGTTCCATCATGCTGGTTGTAATGTAAGGGTAAATAGGTCTCTTCCTTATGCTTTTCCCCCTATAAATACCCCCCATTGTACCTTGTAAAAGGGGGACCAGGAACCAATTGTTCAAACACACATTCGGACCGCTTGAGCTATTATCCTTTACGGAGGCTTGAGATAGTCCTAAAATGCAAACCTCTTGTTTGTTCATTCTTGATTACCGAGAACCTGTTGGTGTAACTTTTACGCCAACAGTTGGCGCCGTCCGTGGGGTTCCAAGTTCTAAAAGCTTGTTCTCTACCGCTGACTGCACTCTGAAGAGCACTTACGGAGGGAGCCTCGGAGTCCAGAGACTCCGCGCACCCTTCAGTTGAGGGCTTCTTAGTGCAGCTCGAAGGCCTTCCCTCGACCCTTCGAGTCGTTCGAAGTCCTCCCTCTCCAAGACATCTCAACGGCTAGCCATGCCTCCGAAGCATGGTCAAGCTTCGGGTCCCCTTCGAAGGTCCCCTCGGACCAACGGAGCCGGACCCTCGGCTAATCCGGCGATTCCCGCAGAGGTCACGGGGCGTCGAGCGTCCCGGGGCCCTCTGCCTCCTCCTACAACGCTTCAGACTGACTACGCAGCAAGCCGAGATCCAGAAGTACCCTCCGACGAAGACGAAGGCCCTCCCGAAACCGAGGCTACGCAGCTAGCCAGGCTTCAGGAGGAGGTATCCAGATGGAGGCAAGAGGCCGCCGACAGACTCCGCACTCAAGCTTCCACCGAAACTCCAAGGGGGCCTCAAGACGATGGAGCCCGCAATCCCCCAGAAGTTATACAAGTCCAAGAGGAGGCCGAAAATGCCTCCTTCGATAACGAGTCTCCGTTGCACCCTGATCTGCAGAGAGTGCCTTTCGACCCCAAGTTCAAGGCCTCGAAGCTACACAAATACTCCGGGGGGTCGGACCCCGGAGAATTCGCCCGCTCTTACGCCCTGGCGATAGAAGCAAGCGGAGGGGTGCGAAGCACCATGGCAAAATGCTTCCCCCTAGCTCTCGAAGGCGTGGCGCTCCGTTGGTTCTGGTCCTTAAAGCCAGGATCGATCAGTTCATGGGAGTAGCTCAAAAAGAAATTCGTGAGCAACTTCCAAGGCACCTTCGTGGCCCCAATGTCCACAGGAAGTTTGTTTCAAGTAAAGCAGCGGGTGGGAGAAACCCTCCGGGAGTACTTCACACGCTTCGCCCACACCAAGTCACAAATCAAGGGCCTCTCTACCTCCTCAGTAGTTGATGCTGCCCGCGAAGGGGTGCTGAACCCCGACCTCCTCAGCAAACTCCATCGGAAGCCGGTAACGTCCGTGGCGCAGCTCATGGCATACTTCGAACAGTATGCCAAGGCAGAGGAAAGATGCCTGCGGCGAGTTGAAACAACACTACCCACCCTCCGGGAAGTCAAAGGGGAGCAAGAAGCCGCCGCTACACCGCAACCTCCACAAGACAGCCGCCCCAGCGAGTACAGGCGAGGGAAGAAGCATTTCCATTCGGAAGTGCTAAACATTACACCTTCAGCTTCGAAGGCACCTGCCAACTTCCAGCAGGGAAAAAGTTTCAAGGCTGGGCCTCCAGGACCTCAAGAAAGGGTGCTTGGTAGGCGCCAGAGTCATTTTTGTTGCGTGCATGGCGACAATAGAAGCCATGACACAAAGGACTGCAAGACAGTGTTAACCCTTCGAGGTGAATACCTCGAGCGAAATACCAGGCGAGGTACTTCGGATCGGGCTCCACCGGCGACACGATCGGATCCTGTTCAAGCTGTGGCCCAAGCTGGTGCCCTCGAAGCCCCCATACGGCTACCGGTGGCCAGTATTATGCCACCACCAAAGCAAGAAGATCCACAAGACCGCGGCAAGAGAGTGGTCCTGCCCATCTCCGGAGGGGGGACCCTCGGCAGCATGTCCAAGAGACAGCGCCGCGAGTACGTCCGCGAGGTCGGGCACATTGGGACTTCAAGTTTCGCTGAAGGGATGCCAGAATGGTCCCGTGTGCCCATCTCGTTCACAGCCAGCGACGCGGTAGGGGTGAAGTTTCCCCATGCTGACCCATTAGTCATCTCCGCCGATATAGCAGGGGCAGATGTTCGAAGGATTCTGGTAGATGGTGGGAGCTCCGCAGACATACTCTTCGTCCAGGCCTTCGACCAGATGTGCATACCTCGGAAGCATCTGCTTCCAGCAGCCCGGCCGCTTCAAGGGTTCTCAGGACCACCTCTCGATGCCCTCGACCAAATAGGCCTCGAGGTTGCCTTCGGAGAGGGGCCGCTAGCCCGAGTAGAAGAGGTGATTTTCGATGTGGTGGATGCCCCTTACGCTTATAATGCTATCTTCGGTCGAGGGATGTTGAACCAATTCGGGGCTATAGCACATCACAATTACCTTTGTCTCAAAATGCCCACGCAAGGTGGGGTGCTCACTATTTCAGGAGACCAGGCTATAGCCAGAAGGACAGAGTATGGCCACGGACAACCATTAGACCCCCGACAAGTGCATAATGTGGCGGAGAGCGCCAAAGAAGTACCGGAGGCCTTGAGCCCTCCGAAGGGATCTCCGCTTAAACCAAGCCCGGAGGGTGATGTCGAGACAAGAATAATCTCAGAAGACGGCAAAGAGTACCCAATAAAATTCGGCAAGGGGCTATCTCCGGAGGTAACCGCCTCGTTAGAAGAAGTCGTCAAGAAGAATCTAGACATGTTCGCTTGGACCGACGAAGATATCACTGGGGTCGACCGAAGCATCATCGAGCACAGTCTGCTCGTCAACCCGAAGGCCAAGCCGGTGCGCCAGGGGCTCCGAAAGCTATCAGCAGAAAGAGCAAGTTTAGCCAAGACCGAAGTGGAAAAGTTGTTAAAAGCTGGCATTATCAGGGAGGTGGCCCATACTGAGTGGTTGGCCAACCCTGTTTTTGTAAGAAAGAAGGATTCCAGCAAATGGCGCATGTGTATTGACTTCACCTCATTAAATAAAGCATGCCCGCGAGACCCCTACCCAATGCCCCGAATAGATCAATTAATAGATTCCACGGCCGGCTCCGAATTATTAAGCTTCCTCGACGCCTATTCCGGGTACCATCAAGTATGGCTGAAGCGCGAAGACGAAGCCAAGACAAGTTTCATAACTCCTTCTGGAGTATTCTGCTATGTAAGAATGCCTTTTGGTTTGCGGAATGCCGGAGCCACATTTTCTCGCTTAATAGCTAAAGCTTTAGGTCATCAAATAGGCCGCAATGTCGAGGCCTACATGGACGATATTGTAGTAAAAAGTGCACAAAAGCACCAGCACAGTCTAGACCTAGCCGAAACTTTTGAGAGCCTCCGAGCATGTGGAGTACGCCTCAACCCCGAAAAATGCATATTCGGGGCACAAGCAGGGAAGCTGCTAGGGTACTTAGTTTCCAGTAGGGGGATCGAAGCCAGCCCAACACAAATAAGTGCGCTGCAAAGAATGGCTCCACCAGAAAATTTGAAGCAAGTACAGAAACTAGCAGGAAGGCTGGCAGCACTCAACAGGTTCCTATCAAGATCGGCAGAGCGAAGCCTCCCAATTTTCAAGGCACTCAAGGGCTCAGAAAACTTCAGCTGGACACCAGAGTGCCAGAAGAGCTTCGAAGAGATAAAAGTATACCTCGGAATGTTATCAGCCTTAACTGTTCCCCTTCCAGGGGAAGCATTGCTTTTATACCTTGCAGCTACAGATTCAGCAGTAAGCGCAGTGCTGGTCCGAGAGGTCGAGCTCAAAGAGAAGCTGGTGCAAAACCCAGTTTATTTTGTCTCGGAGGCATTATCGGGAGCCAAGATCAGATACTCCGAGCTCGAAAAGTTCGCTTATGCTTTAGTAATGGCCTCGCGAAAGCTAAGGCATTATTTCTTGGCACATAACCTCATTGTCCCTACATCGTATCCTCTTGGAGATATGCTCCGAAACAAAGATTCCACAGGCAGGGTTGGAAAGTGGGCAGTCGAGCTGGCACCCTTCGAAATCTCCTTCACAGCAAGGACGACCGTTAAATCTCAAATTATAGCAGATTTCGTAGCAGAATGGACTCCATCTGCAGTATGGACTCCGGAAGAACCCTCCGACGGTTTCTGGACAATATTCTCCGACGGAGCCTATCAAGCATCAGGTGCCAGAGCAGGGGCAGTAATCTTGTCACCATCAGGGCAAAAGACAATGTATTCAGCAAGGCTTAACTTCCGAACCACTAATAACGTTGCCGAGTATGAAGGAATCTTGCTAGGCCTCCGAAAGGCTAAAGCACTCGGAGCTACAAGGATAGTGATCAAGACAGATTCCCAAGTCGTCGCGGGCCATATTGACAAAAGCTTCCAAGCAAAAAACCCACATCTCGCGCAATACCTTCAAGAAATCCGCAAGGCAGAAGCAGCATTCAAAGGGTTTACAGTTCGAAGCATACCTCGGGCAGAAAATCAACTTGCAGATATCCTTGCAAAGGCTGCAGCAGGAGCAGTGGACCTCCCAGAGGGCGCTTTCTACGAAGAATTAGAGCAACCAGCAACTGACCAAGTACACTCATCAGAAGTAATGTGCATTCCAGCTACGGATTGGCGAACTCCGATAATAACTATGTTGCAAGGTAGCAGTGACCCTCCGGAAGGCCCAGAAGCTCGAAGATTGCAATCAAGAGCTCGAAATTACAAACTTATTGGGGAAGTGCTGTACAAAGCCGGAGTATGCTCACCACTGCTTCGATGCATCTCCCAGCCTGAAGGTCAAGACATACTTCGAGGCATCCACGAAGGACTGTGCGGAGGTCATCTTGCCCCTCGAGCACTAGCAGGCAAGACGCTCCGGCAAGGGTTTTATTGGCCAACAATCGTTAGAGACGCCGAAGACCTGGTTCGAGCGTGCCAAGGCTGCCAATGGATGGGCAGAAGGAGCCATCGCCCGCCAGCTCAGCTTCAGGTTATTGCCCCGGTATGGCCGATGGCTAGATGGGGCATGGACCTCATAGGCCCTTTCCCACCGGCAAAAGGAGGTTTGAAGTTTGCGGTGGTAGCAATCGAATACTTCTCAAAATGGGTGGAAGCGGAGCCACTAACAACCATCACCTCGAAGAACGTACAAAGATTCTTCTGGCAAAATATTATATGCAGGTTCGGAGTCCCCAGAGAATTAACGGTAGATAATGGAACCTAGTTCGAAGCTGATACCTTTCAAACATTCTGTGAAGAACTGGGCATTAAGCTATGCTTCGCAGCAGTGCGACACCCGCAATCCAACGGGGCCGTCGAACGAGCCAACGGGAATATCCTCTCCGGGTTAAATCGCCGAATTGTGGGATTGGCCAAGGGCCTATGGGTCGAAGAGCTACCTAAAATTTTATGGTCTATCCGAACCACGCAAACTAGATCAACCGGTTTCACGCCATTCAGATTGCTCTTCGGAGACGAAGCCATGACCCCTACGGAGCTCAAAGGGGAGTCACTTCGCGTAACTCAACACGAAGACGAAGATGATCGGAGTGCTTCAATAGACTTGTCAGAAGAGACAAGGCTTCGAGCTGTCGCCAACCTGACGAAGTACCAAGAGCACACAAAAACGTGGTATGACCCGAAAGTCAGATTAAGTGAATTAAAACCAGGTCATCTAGTATTGCGAAGTGTAATAGCTCCGGGGAAGCTAGGAAACAAATGGGAAGGGCCATATGTTATCTTACGCTCAGGACGCCCCGGATCGTTTAAATTAGCTAATTTAGAAGGAGAAGAGTTGAAACATGCGTGGCATGCGGAGCACCTTAAGAGATATTACGCTTAAGGCTTCCTTGTAATCACTTGTAACACTTCTTTTATAAATAAAGATAAGGGTTGAAATTTGTTTCGCCCTTCGAACATCCCATCCTCATGATGGACGCATTAGGAGGTCGGTGATGCTAGTAGAGCCAAGCATTTTTCGCAAAAACCCAAGGGGCTGACTACGAACCATTGGTTCAGTGGCTCCGCCAACCTACGGATTCCAGGCTCCGGCTTGTTAGGATCCGTAGAAGAGTCTAAGGACTTTAAATAAAACAGAATTTCAAGCCTCCGGGTGCGAAGTATCTGTAAAAGAGCCGAAGGTGGCCTACCTACGGATTCTAGGCTCCGGCTTGTTAGGATCCGTAGAAGAGTCTAAGGACTTTAAATAAAACAAAATTTCAAGCCTCCGGGTGCGAAGTATCTGTAAAAGAGCCGAAGGTGGCCTACCTACGGATTCCAGGCTCCGGCTTGTTAGGATCCGTAGAAGAGTCTAAGGACTTTAAATAAAACAGAATTTCAAGCCTCCGGGTGCGAAGTATCTGTAAAAGAGCCGAAGGTGGCCTACCTACGGATTCCAGGCTCCGGCTTGTTAGGATCCGTAGAAGAGTCTAAGGACTTTAAATAAAACAGAATTTCAAGCCTCCGGGTGCGAAGTATCTGTAAAAGAGCCGAAGGTGGCCTACCTACGGATTCCAGGCTCCGGCTTGTTAGGATCCGTAGAAGAGTCTAAGGACTTTAAATAAAACAGAATTTCAAGCCTCCGGGTGCGAAGTATCTGTAAAAGAGCCGAAGGTGGCCAACCTACGGATTCCAGGCTCCGGCTTGTTAGGATCCGTAGAAGAGTCTAAGGACTTTAAATAAAACAGAATTTCAAGCCTTCGGGTGCGAAGTGTCTGTAAAAGAGCCGAAGGTGGCCACCCTACAGATTCCAGGCTTCGGCTTGTTCGGACACATACAAAAGTCTAAAGGCTTTGATAAAGATGTGCAAATTCGAAGCATACAGGTGTTCGGACAATCATTGTGCCTAGCGAACCCTTTTATATGATAAAAGCTCCGCCACCCACAAGGGGGGTAGGAGGGTAGGAGTCACACAGCATACTGTCGAAGCATTCCACATTAAAATATTATACTCATACATCAAGAAAAATTGTTATCTAAACCCAAATAAAAACGAAGACCCTTTCGACCCCTAGAACTACCCCTGCGGCTACTTTGCCCTTCGGAGCTCGAAGTCGTCTTTTTATGCCAGGAACTTCTCTTTTTTCTCGAGGCTCGCAGCTTCTTCTGCTCCTCCTGAAGTTCGGCCCATGTCAAGAGCCTTTCGGAGCCGGCCTCGGCAGGGTTTTCGGCCTGATACTCCGAGTCAGACCAGTCGATAGGCTCAGAAGACGAAGACCCCTCCTCCTTTTCTTCCTCTTTAATATAAGACAAAACGTCCCTTCGTACTTCAAGGGTAACCCCCCCCATCTCCGCGAGGAACAGAAAAGCGGGAGCGGCGGTAAGGTCTCAAACTCTCAAGAACTGCCCACTCCTTTCGAAGCTCGGCAGTACTTTCCAAAAGTTCGAAGTCAGGGCTCGAAGGGCACGACAGAACCTAAAAAAGAGCAGAGCACCCAAGACAAGTACTGTTTATAACTTTCTCATTAATTAAACAAAGTTTACAAGACCACAGGTACACGACAGTCCTAAGCGACTAGACCTGCGGGTCGGTTGGCGGAGCTGGAATCGAAGGCGCTGGCGATGTTGGGAGTGGTGGCTTCACTTGAGCTTGCTTCTGCCGGCGGGCCTCGTCGATCCAAGCCTTAGCAGCGACCTTATGGTCCGCTTTCCAGACTGATCGGAAAGCTTCCCAAGCCGAAGCCACTTCCGAATGCGGCCGCAGCAGGTCATCATCCGCGAAGCCTCCAGGGGACGAACCACCAACCGAATCAAGGGGAATCCGAAGAGATTCGAGGTGACGAAGAACCCCGATGCCGGCGCACTGTCCGGAGATCTCTCCATACCGGACTCCGGAGTTCTTCATCAGCGACGAAGCTACCTGGATCCTCGTCAGCTTCCGGTCGAGCGGCTCGTAGGCTGCAGCAGAGGTCGAAGGACACATGGTGCCAAAGTACTCTAACGTGCCCTGAAGAGCTTCCAAGGTACGGTCAGCAGTACTGGAATTCTTTCTCTCTGCTGCTTCCAGGCTTGCAACGGTCGCGTCCAACGCGGCCACCCGGAGCATCAAGGAACTCTTCTGAGCCATTGCCTGGCTAAGAGCCCCTCGAAGTTCCACCAGATGTGTGTTCGAGGTAGCCGCGTCCTGGCGAAGCTTTTCAACCTCCGCACGGAGGACCACTCGTTCAGCCTCGGCTTCTTGGGCAAGAGAACGAAGGGCTTCAAGGGCTTCTTCAGACGCTGCCCTAGCCTTCCGTTCTTCCAAAATTTCTTCATTCAGCCTGAGAGACCTCCCGGTGGAGTCATCAAGAGCTGTTTGAAGGGTGGTAACCTTCCGGTTAAGTCGATTAATTTCGACCTCGTTGGAAGTCGCTGCCGCTCTAGCAAGGGCGAATTGCTGCAAGGAAAACTAGGTAAGTGCTAAAGAAGTTTTGACCATTAAAATGCAGTAACTGTGGTGTCTTTTTCATACCTGAAGGGCAGCCCTTTCGAGGGCCGTGTTGAGGCTCGAAGCCCTAGCCTCGCTCAAGGCGGAGATCAACTCCGAATTGGCAATATCCTGGCTTCTCTCAGCCAGGGGCTCCAGGAGTCTTCGAAGGCCGCTCCGGTGTTCCAAGAAAGGAGCCAGAAGAGGGAGCCAAGACAAAGCTCGGGCGTCGTCCTCTGCAGCCTCGTCCTCTGAATTGCCAACGGAGGGCGCAGCTTGGTCAAGACGAAGGCCCAGGCTGGAAATACTCTTACCCCTCCCCGGCACGAAAGGGGGAGAAGCAAGAACATTCTGACCCTCAGCCACCACATCTCCGGCTAGAACCACGTTGTCGGAGGCGCCTTCAGTGGTCGAGGTCGCCACGGCCGGAGCCAACTCTGTCCCAGGGAGCACATCGTCCGCCCCGAAGGATACGTTCTCCACCACCAGGCTCGGAGCCCCCAGGGGAGCCGGAGAGTCCGCTCGGGTAACCGTCTCCGAAGAAGCGGGGACGTCAGGCGCCACCAAGGCTTCGGTACCCGAAGAGGTACCTATTTCAATATCAAGATTAATTAACATATTTTACAGATAGCGAGCGAATGTCGACGAAAAAAGGAAGAGCTCCGGGAAAATACCTCTGAGAGCCTCTTGAGGAAGGATCGCCGGATCCTCCAGGACTTCGTACATCTGGAGAATATTGTCGAAGTCATCCCCCGAAGTCCTACCCTCGGTTTCATCCGTCGGAGCCACGACCTCCGCGGGAACCCCTTCGTGTGCAGGCAAGTCAGAGGTAGAGCCTGACTCCACTTGCACGATGACGGGTGCGGGAGGAGTCGTCGGAGTTACACCGACCCCTTCCATAACGGAGGTGCTTGGGGGGACTTCCCCCATATCTTCGTCCACCAAGAGGTATGCTTCCAAGGCCGCTGCCGTCGCACCTCCGGAGTCTTCTACTTCTTCGGGAGTTGGGCTCCGCTCGTCCGGCGATGAAGAAGACGAAGCAGGCGTCAAGTGAGGAGGTTGCTTCGCTGCCTTCTTCTGAAGCGGCTGCTTACCGGCTTTTTTGGAGAGCTCGGCCGTCGTTTTCCTCTTGCGGCCAGCCGCTCCAGTGGCGAAGTCAGGGAGGGGCGGAGGCTCCATACCGAGGGCCCTCCACACTCTGTTCGACCGTTCCCAACTCCCCACCAATTCTAGCCTTTTCTGCCTTTCGACCGCCGAAGGGGCTCCGAGAATTCGCTCGGTAGCCCGGACTATTTCATCCGGAGCTAAGGCAAGAGGCGCCGCTGAAGGAAAAAGGTATAAAAAGTATAAGTATAATTAATGTGTTCATATAAAATGATGCCGCAGGAGAAAGATGTACTTATGTTTCGGAGGTCCCCCTCCGAGGCTTGCGGGATGGAGATTGGCCAGCTGGCTGCGAGGGGTGAGATCCGAAGGCCGACGAACTCCTCGGCCAGGTCGCGCATGCTCATGCGACGGGCCACTGAAGCAAGCAACCCTAGCCTCGTCGTGAGCAAACTAGGGTTCGGGGAGATGTCCGCTTCTTTCCGGAACCAGATTTCTTGAAGAGGGCCCGAGAGGGGGGAGTCTTCTCCTACTTCGGCGTAAAACCACCGAAGTATCCAGTTTGTATACCATCGGTCGTTTATGGCCTTCGCAGGGAAATGGAGAGCGTGCTCCCGCCGTAGCTGGAAGTTAACGCTGCCGAAGGCCACCGTTACCTTGGAGTCCCCCGGCCCATCTTGAGGCTTCGGTTGGCAGATGGCTTCGTGGGTCGCCGCGAAGACTTCGGAGCGTCCTTCGCACCCCTCCGCCCAAAGAGCCCACTCGAAGACGGCCAGGCGGACGATCACGTTGGGGGACAGTTGAGGCAGGGTTATGTGGAACAAGTCCAGTACCTCTGCCAGAAAATCCACGGCTGGTAGCCCCAGACCCGCTTCGAAGAACGCCTCGAAGACCACCACTTCTCCGCTCCGGGGCCGTGGAGTCGACTCTGTCCCGGGAACTCGAGTCCTCATTCCGGCTCCCAGCTTCCCGTCTACTGCCTCCTCAATGGACTCCGCGGTGCTCACAGACTGGCCAATGACAAAGCTCTGGGCCATCTTCTTCTTGGAGGGTGGACGGAGCGCTCGGGGATTCTTGGGCCAAGCACCGCCCGGAGCCCCCGCCATTGCCGCTGCTGCCGATGCGGCCCACGCCTGCCGCTGCGCCAGGGTGTTGGCCGCCAATGGAGTGGTGTGGCTGGTTCTCGCCATTGCGCTCAAGTACTCGAGGGTGCGGAAGATTGAAGGAAAAGGTGAATCGCAGGAGCAGTGAATGCGGTAAAAAACTTCTAGTAATCCCTGTTTTCCCCTTTTATAACCGGCGCGACCTATACTGCTCTTCGAGAAGTTTCACCTTGCAGGTTCGGCTTCCGTCACCGACACGTGGGTCCGGTAATTGGAACGGCGCGCAACCGCTGTAAAAATCGACCGTTACCTTTTTCTGCAGAGGGTAACGGCTACTTGCGTTATAACGGCTACTTCTAACGGCGCCTCACGATGTGTGTGCTCCGAAACTGATCCGCTCCCATTATGACAAGACCCCGAAGGAGAAGCTCCGAATGCGTTAAGCTCAAAGTCTTCGGTTAAGTCTCCACATCTCTAAATCCTATTTAAGACCTTGAAAATAGAAATATTCCTTCCGTATACTGCTTTCTTTCTAAACAAATTAATCACAGAAGAGCGTATTCGAGGGGCTACTGTTGGGGGAAATTACTCCATTTTGCAGACTTAAAAGCTTACCCTTCAAAGACCGATAAGGATCCCAAAGCTGGCGGACTGTTGTTCGAAGCATACGTCGTCACTACCGGAAGGTGTTGCGATGCGAAGCCTCGAAGACCCCTCCGAAGGACAGATGGAGACCCCGAAGCTGAGGGACATGATTGATTGGATGTCTGGCTTATCTATCTACCTTGCATTACTTTACCATGTATAACCCTGTTCGTAATACCAAGCAGGTTCCATCATGCTGGTTGTAATGTAAGGGTAAATAGGTCTCTTCCTTATGCTTTTCCCCCTATAAATACCCCCCATTGTACCTTGTAAAAGGGGGACCAGGAACCAATTGTTCAAACACACATTCGGACCACTTGAGCTATTATCCTTTACGGAGGCTTGAGATAGTCCTAAAACGCAAACCTCTTGTTTGTTCATTCTTGATTACCGAGAACCTGTTGGTGTAACTTTTACGCCAACACCAGTCAAGCTCCCATAGACGTTGAGAATCATGGCGCTTGGGGCTAGTACCAATCAGAGCACCCGTGCGACGATCCTAAACACATTAAGAGTCAAAGTCTAGGATAACACGACAACCGTGATCAGTAAGCTGACCAGCGGACATGAGCTGCATGGTGAGTTTAGGAACATGAGAAACAAAGGGAGCACTAAAGGAAGAAGTGCTAAGAGTGCCCCGACGAGTAACAAGAAGAGAAGTACCATCAATAGTAACAACATAAATAGGAGAAGCAAGAGGATGAAGTGATGATAGACTGGAAGAATCATAAGTCATATGAAAAGATGCTCCTAAATCAAGAATCCAAGGTGAAGTACCTGACTACGTAAGAGGTGGTCTCTCAGTGATAGAGGAGATAGTAGCAGAACCAGCAAAACCTGTCGGTGCAGAGACAGAGGTAGCAACTAGGCGACGAAGCTATGTCACAATCTCTTGCTGAGTGTCAGTCGATGAAGTAGTCGAGAAGGTAGCTAGAGTAGGAGAACGAGAGGAATGCCAAAGATGATTCTTCTTCTGGTAGTAGTCCGCCTCAACATGCCCTCCTTGTTGCAGTAGGTACAATGAGAGCGGGTACCACCACCCGAGATGGGCATAGAAGTCGCACTTGGAGCAGACGACAATGTAGTTGAAAACATAGGTACAGGAAGCACTGAAGGAAGAAGCATCAATCCAGAGCTATGCAGACAGGTCTGACGAAGATGAGTCCACATCTGAAAGGCAGTGGAGAGCCCAACAATCTCAGAAGAAAACCTGGGCTCCACACTGGCAACCAGAATAGACGTTGCACGTGCATCATCATCCATCCACTAAGCAATAGCAAATAAACCGATCATGGTACAATTCCAAAGTTTCGGAATAGTCGGTTGCATGATCTCTTGTGTCAATAGTGGTCTGCACAGGCTTCATCGGAGGCTCCATGGAAGGCAGACAAGGAACATCACTACAAAGAACACCCCAAAGATGAAGGTCGCGCATGTGAACACACATATGCTGCATAAAGTCCCAGTAGTTGGCACCATCAAAGAGCACCAAGCACTGAGGAACTGAAACAATGTTCGATGACATCTTAAAGACAAATCACCTTTTTTAAGCCAACACCTTCTCGGGCAGACTAGCACTCGCGTCCGCTAGGAGCGCGTGAGCGAGACTAGAGCGACGAGCGGACGACGGTTGGGGCAGCATGGCGAGCAGACGATGGGCCTGGAGATGGCCGACCATGGGGAGGCGGCAGGTCCTGGCGGGACAGAGATGAGCACAGACATGGGGAGGTGGCGCGGGCACTGGCGTAGGGAGGCGGCTAGTCCCGTTGGGCCTAGAAACGAGCATCGACGCGGGGAGGCGGTTGGTCCAAGCGGAGCACTAGCGTGACCATGGGAGACGAGCACCGCACAGGCGCATGAGGAAGCTGGATCTGGTAGGAAGGAGCTAGATCTGTCCATGAACGGTGGGGAAGAAGCCGATCTGACGGCGAAGAAGACGAATCTAGTCAAGAGGAAGCTGAATCGAGTGGGAAGAAGTCGGATCTGGCCGGGAGAATCGTCACAAACAAGACGACAAGAAGAGATCTGGATGAGGAACCCTAGCTCTGATACATGTTATGAATAGGTCAGTGTATATACACATGTATTTCATGGAGACAATAGGTCAGTGTATATACACATGTAGAAATACACAAAACCCTTTATACTCTAGGGATATTACACAAGACAATAAAGCAATATACATCTCTAACAAGAGTCACGTTTAAGACTTGATTGGGTGTTGTGTGAAGTTGAGGGTTAAAATATAAAGTGAATTGTCAATATCTTTTCCATCAACTTACCTTTTAGGGTTACAATGATCGGTACATACAACTTAATAATATGACATATAGCCTCTAGACGTGTCAATTTATCCTCCTCTAGAAAGCTAGGCTTATCCATTGTTATACAATGTCGCTTCCCATAATTGGCCTCGAAATCACTTCTCATTATCCCTTTGCCGGTATTCCTGAATAATCAAGACACCAGTAATTATCCCTTTGCCGGTATTCCTGAATAATCAAGACACCAGTACGAGCATTCAATTAACTTTGGAAGAAATCAGAAAAAAACAATATTTGAATTTTGAGAAAGTTGTGTAGACATATATATATATATATATATATATATATATATATATATATATAAAGCTTAGTGATAGCATGTTAATCGAGCAACATTTACACCATAGCTTTTGGGGCATGAACCAGGCGTAAAACTACAAATGATAGTCGCTTATTCCAAACATCCTTCTCCCTTACCTATCTCACTTAGTGACACGTAATGTGACGAATATCTACTCTGATCAACGGAGTTTTGATGTGGGTAACAGCGACTCCACAGCAAGGACCGCAAGGCTCGTGTGGCCTATTAACCGATGTTTCCTACAACAAGAAAATTCTTAACATCACACTACTCGTCAGATCAAGTCGGTCGTTGCCAACCTCCCCGTAGTTGCTAATAACTACACAGGCAAGCAAAGGTGGAGACAAGCTAGGGCAATTAGGGCTTAGATCCTGGTTTGTTTGTTTTAGTTTTGAATTATAAAAATTCAGTTTATAAAAAACTCGAGTTTCACTAATTTACTGGATTGTTATAATCTGCACTCTAAATTATAATAAGCTGGTAGAATAAATTATCCTGTTTGTTTTAACTTATGAAAAAGCTGAATTGTTATAATTTAAAACTGAAACAAACATGACTTTAAGTCCTAGGTTTGTCTCCTTAATCCCTCTTAAAATTTAATTAAAATTATAAAAAATTGGATGTTTCAATGTAAATTGTATTTTTGAGCACTAGGTATGATAAAATTATGGCTCTGTTTTTGTACGGGGAGGGGTGAAGTTATTTATTTTTTAGAGAGTGGCTGCAAATACACCCACCAAAAATTAGTCATTATTTTTATATTTTAATCATATATACAACCTCTCGGTCCAATATAATGCACATCTCATAGCCCTGTTTGGATCACATGAACTAATTGTTAGTAGCTAATTTTTAGTCTTTGTTCATCCAAACAACCTAACTAATTACTAAACTAATTGTTAGTTCATGAGCAACTAATGGTTAGCCATTAGTCCACAAAAGTGAACTAATGGGAGCTAATAAGGACCATTTACTCTTTTTTCAGGCATTAGTCCAATGTATCCAAACACATGTGAACTAATTATTAGCTAACAAATAATTAGCTCTAACTAATAATTAATTTTGGTCCATCCAAACGGACCCATAGTCTAGTTAATAAAGTATGTCCATATTAATCTAACTTCACACCACCTATATTTTGCTCTAGCTTCACCACTAAGTAGGGATGGCAATTTTATCCACGGGTGCGGGTACCCGCAGGTACCTGACCCGACGAGCATGGATTTGGGTTTAATTTTATGTCCACAGGTTCACGGGTTTGGGTACCCATTTAATTTTGGGTCAGGTTCGGGTTTAGATTTAAACCCGCGAGTTTCACAGGTTTACTCGATTACTTAGAGTTCATCACATTTCCTATAGGGCTCGGGTCATTCTCAGCGGCCGTCCCTAGGTCGATAAGATAGGAGGCCCCAAAAGTCACATATGGTGTCGTAAGGAACGTGCTGTCAGACGTCATGCCGCCTAAGGGGCACCCAACGATATTCCTCAGGGTACCATAGGACCGTGAACTTTGGAGCGCAACCTTATGGTGATGAGGGGCAATATAGATGCAACGCTGCACGGTCAGAACAATATCAGCAGGCCCCAATGCTTGAACGGTACCCAACACCGGGGCAACAAGAAGATGAATGGGTGAATCAGATCAATGAAGTTATTAAAGATCAATTTGGGCTGAAGCCCAAAGAACAGACGTACATGTATCGGCAGCTGTACCCAGAATGGTTCAACCGAGTACCGCTACCCGACTGATACAAGATACCCGACTTCACCAAGTTCTTGGGACAACACTCAGTCTCCACGATCGAGCACATTAGATATTTCTTCGCCCAGTGTGGGGAGGCATCGGCCGACATAGTGCTGAGGGTTCGATTTTTCCCGCTCTCCCTATCAGGATCGACCTTTGCGTGGTTCCCCTCACTACCGGTGGATTCCATCAAAGGATGGGCGGACCTGGAGAATAAATTTCACCAATATTTCTTCGCCGACATTCAAGAAATGAAGCTCACTGACTTGATGACCGTGAAGCAAAGAATGGTCGAGTGAGTGCAAGATTACATTCAGAGGTTCCAAGACGTATGGAGCAGATGCTATGGTCTGAGCCTTAGTGATACCTAGTTGGTGGAGTTGGTGTTTGTCACGCCCAGATTTAATAAATCCGGACCTTTATTGAAATTCCATAGAAAATCAATAAAAACAAGACGTTCATCACATGACCGCGTACAATACGACAAACATTCATGTTTCGTAGACCATATTAGTACAAAAGTGTTAAAGTAAAAAAAACTAATAAAATAAGGGTCCTAGATGAACGCCTCCTTCTAGTCTCGCCTTGATTGGGTCGCTACTCCAGACCTTCATCCTCCTTGTAGTAGACGGGCTCTGGTGGTGTAAGTCAATGGGGGTGAGTACAATCATACTCAGCAAGCCACCAGATGCAAAAATAATGCAGAGTAATAACAAGGAAGGTAGTGGCTAATTTTGCAGAAAAGCATATTTGTAAAGCAGTTAATGTGATCAAGTTATTAATACAGAAACGTAAACATGTATATGCATCATCTTCTAACTCGAGGGGTACAGTCAGCCCACCCTCGCTCGACAGTCCTTACATGCCATGAATAACACAAACATTCAAGCAACAGTAAACTAACTACGAGAAGTCACACAACCCGCCCTTGACCGTGGGCTCAGCTTTTCGAAAAGATTTAAACTCTGATCAGAGGTGTACCACTGTACCCACAAGGCACACACTCATCCCATACACCAAAGTGTAACGAGATGACCCATACCACGAGAACTCGTGCCAAAACCTTCCATATGGAATGCTCCAATCCGACAACACCCTCTTATGGGTTTCATATGGTGCCCCGACACGTCGAGCCAACACCATACCCCCCTTGAGCCACGTCGGTACAAGTCACCCGCAGGTTGCCCCTTGCCCCCTCCACTATGGTGCATCGAGTCAGTTAGTTCCATACTTCCAGTTAGGACTTACCCATTAGACTTGTGGTTAGTACGGAAGTGCTTTGCAACAGATCCCACAGACCGGTCCTTATAGTGCCCCGGGTGCGACCAACCAATGCCCTAGCTTGCACCCGGAACCCACCATACTTATAACATAGCCAACTCCAACAGAATCCAGAGACGAGAATAACAGGGAAATTCATATAGTAGAATCCAACTATCTACGACTCATTCTTTTATCCTATAGCAGTTGTGTCGGTACAT
Organism: Zizania palustris; assembly: GCA_019279435.1. NCBI lineage: Eukaryota > Viridiplantae > Streptophyta > Magnoliopsida > Poales > Poaceae > Zizania > Zizania palustris. The sequence goes on along the minus strand of JAAALK010000287.1, from coordinate 20,017,271 downwards.
TGGACACTAGCTAATATAATATTGTACTGTGACAAGGAGTGTAAGCTCAATAAGCATGGCTTGGGTTTACACACAAGGACGAAGATCTAATAAATATAATTTAGGGCTTGATATTAGACTAACGCAAATATATCCTATCTGTTATAGCGGTATTTAAATAAAACATGGGCTCAATTATGATCAAAATGGGGGTTGTGACTTGCCTTGCTCAGCAAATGGTGACGGTGGAACCTCGGGGTAATACTCCAGATCCTCGACGGTATCGTAGTCTTCTCGATACAGAAAAATTAAACACCACATTCAATAAACAATAAAAACATTACAAAACATATACACACAATTGTATGGCCTTAAACAAGGGAATAAACCCCTTAATATTCTAAAGTTATGGTGAATGTATTAAGGGTTAATTTTTTTAGGGATTTTCCTGATTTATTTCATGAATTATCAATTTATTCCTAAGGGGTTTTTATTCATTTAATTAATAAGAATGTTTTATTCCAATGTGACATACTGTTTTTATGGCATAAATCTGTAGAGAATAAAAAGATGGATTTAACAAAATTTGAATGGTGAAATTTAGAGTTAAAATGAGCAAGTTATGAATTTTGAAAGTTTAAATCAATTTCTGAATTTTATTGTAAATAGGAAATGGGTTCTGGTCCACGGTGAGCTAGGCCCACCATGGACCTACGCATTGTGAGCGTGAACCAGATCAATCTGGACCGTCCGATCCAGATCGAGCGGTCAGGCGCGAGGCGGGAGAGGTTGTGGATCCGGATGGCCTAGATCGCACCTTACCCCTTTGACCAGATCAAGGGCCAGGATTAAATCCCGAAGGGATTTAATCTTAGCCCTCCGATCACGATCGCGCAGCCAGGGTGCTGTCCGGCATGGCACGCATAGAAGGGGTATTTACCCCCTTCGTTCCCGACTCCGGCGGCGCAACGACGACCAATTCCGGCGACGGCGGCGGTTTTCTAGCCAATCTAAGGGCTAGAATATATAGAGGGGGCCACAGGGAACACGAGGGTACCGGTGGTGGCGGCGGTGGTGAACTGTCGACGTCCGACGACGAGGAGGGGCAAAATAACTCCTCGGGTTCGACGACGGTGGTAGTCTTCGGCGGTCCTCACGACCAACGAAGGTGAGGCCGGGGTCGGGTGAGCGACGACGGTCCCGGAGGTGGTGTCGGCGAGGGCGGCGGTGGCTCGAGGCGCTGACGAGGGCCTGCCGGAGCCGAAACAGAGGGTGGTGGGTGTTTGGCGTCGCAAGGCATCAGGTGAGAGTGGCTAAGGCTGAAATGGGGAGGGCGGAGTGTGGCGAACGGCGGGGTACTTATAGGGGGGTCGTCGGCGTTGTTATGGCAAGGGAAACAGAGGAAACCCGAGAGGGTTCCTAATTTACTCCAGCGAGGTTTCCTTTAGTTCGGTTACTTGCCATCCGGAAGGGAAGCGCGTGAGAAAAAGGGGAAGGCGATCGCCGGTGAGAGGGCAATCCGATCCCAGGCTTTATTTGGTGCTACGCGGTGGCCGGCGGCGGTAATTGGAAGGTGGGGGTCGCCGACGATGGAAAGGGGATCCCTTTCCATCGAGGAAGACGACCCCGATAAGTGGCCCCCACTTGTTAGTGGCCGAGCACGAAGGCAACATCACCGACAGGCGGGTCCCAATGGTCAGAGGCTGAGGGCGCGGGCTAGTGCGGCTGCTAGGCGGGGCCAAGGCGGGCGTGAGCGGGAGAGAGGGGAGGAGGGCGGCCCCGACACGTCGGTCCCACATGTCAGTGGCGCGGCGCTGGGTTGGGCAGGGCTGGAGGTGAATTTAGGGTTGCGGCCCAAGTTCATTTAAATTGTATTTTCGATTTAAAATAATTGCAGATAATCAATTATTTTCTTAGTGCTTGAATCACTGTTGATAAAATTTTGTAAAAACTCCTAAAAATATTTCTTGGCCTCTAGATTCTACCATAAATTTTTCCAAGTTAAAACTTGAAGTATTCCCCCTTGTTTGGCTTAAATAGGGTTCTTTTAGTCTTTTCTTTAATTAAATAATTCCTTTAAATCCTTGAAAATTCATTTTCTTTATTTTATTTATTTTTAATTCCTGGGATGTTACAATCATATCCCCTTACAGAGAATCTCGTCCTCGAGATTCGGATCAATCCTCGAATAGCTCTGGGTGTTGCGCTTTTAGTTCTTCTTCTTTCTCCAAGGTGGCTTCCTCTACGGGATGATTGCTCCACTGGACCTTGCAAAAGCGGATGACTCGACTCATGGTAGTCCTTTTCTTGACTTCTAAGATTCTGACGGGCCTCTCAACGTAGGTCAGATCCTCCCGTATATTCAACTGCTGAAGGTCAACTTGCTTTGTCGGAACTCGAAGGCACTTCTTTAGTTGTGACATGTGAAACACGTCATGTACCCCAGCCAATGATGGTGGTAGCTCCAACTGGTAAGCGACCTCACCTTGACGTCGGACGATGGGGAAGGGTCCAACGTATCGAGGTGCTAATTTCCCTCTCATGTTAAACCTTTGAGTACCACGGAGGGGTGTCACCCGAAGGTAGACATGATCTCCTTTCTCTAAGGCTAGGTCCCGACGACGATTATCTACATAGCTCTTTTGTCAGGATTGGGCGGTCTTTAGTCTATCTCTGATGATCCGTACTTTTTCTTCAGCTTCCCGAAGGATGTCCGTTCCAAAAACTTGAGACTCACCGGTCTGATCCTAAAGTAAAGCCGTTCTGCACTTGTGTCCGTATAAGGCTTCAAATGGAGACATCTGAAGGCTGGCTTGATAGCTATTATTGTACGAGAACTTAGCGTATGACAAACTCTTGTCCCAATTTCCTCCAAAGTCCAGGGCACATGCCCGGAGCATATCCTCCAATATCTGATTCACCCTCTCAGTCTGTCCATCTGTCTAGGGGTGGTATGTTGTGCTGAAATTCAGTCTTGTCCCCATTTCCTCTTGAAGGTTTTTCTAGAACCGAGACGTGAACTGACTCCCTCTATCTGGAACTATCTTCTTAGGTACTCCATGAAGGCATACTATGCGGGCCATACACAACTCTGCCAGTTTAGGGCCACTATAGGTTGTCTTGACGGCTATGAAGTGAGCTACCTTCGTAAGCCGATCGATGATTACCCATATGGAATCATATCCGACTTGAGTCTTTGGGAGTCCGGTGATGAAGTCCATACCGATATCTTCCCATTTCCATTCAGGCACTTTGAGAGGCTGTAACAACCCTACTGGTCTTTGATGCTCTGCCTTTACTCACCGACAGGTGTCACATTCTGCTACGAACTGAGCAATCTCTTTCTTCATATTGACCCACCAATATCGTTCCTTCAAGTCCTGGTACATCTTTATACTCCCGGGGTGGATGGAGTACAGAGTGTCATGGGCTTCTCTTAGAATAAGGGTCTTTATCTCAGGTTTATCGGGCACACAGATCCTGGTCCTGAACCATACGGTGCCATTCTCATCTTCTTAAAATCCTGGGGCCTTGCCCTGCCTCATGTTCTTTTTGATCGCTGCTATATCCGGGTCTTCCAGCTGAGCTTCACGGATCTGCTCGAACAGGACTAGCCTGGTCTCAAGGGTGGCTAGATAGGCTCCCATGGTTATCCCGAGGTTTAACCTCTCCATCTCCTTATACAACAAAGGCGCGTGATCCTGGACCACGATGGCGGTACAATATCCTTTACGACTCAATGCATCAGCCACCATGTTTGCTTTGCCGGGATGGTAATGAATGCCTAGGTCGTAGTCCTTTATCAATTCTAGCCATCGCCTTTGCCTAAGGTTGAGATCTGGCTGTGTAAAGATGTACTTCAGACTCTTGTGGTCCGTGAAAACTTCACATCGTTTCCCAACTAAGTAGTGCCTCCATATTTTCAGAGCGTGCACTACCCTACCCACGAAGATGACGGGGGCTCCCCATGGGGATGTGCTGGGTCTGATGTACCTCTTTCTTTCAAGGTCTTCTAGTTGTTGCTTCATTTCTGCTAGCTCGTTAGCGGCCATCCGATAGGGTCGCTTGTAGATGGGAGTGGTTCCGGGCACTAGATCGATCCTAAACTCAATGTCCCTCTTGGGTGGAATCCCTGATAAATCCTCTGGAAATACATCCGGGTACTCACATACTACCAGTATCTCTTTGTAGCGCCCCGATTTATCGAATCGGAACATTATTGAATTTCCAAAGAAAAACAATAATACAAGAGGTTCATCATGCGACAACGTACATACGACAAGCATTCATGGTACGCAGACCATATTATTACATAAGAGTGTAATTAACATAATAAAAAAATAAACTACATGACGAACGTCTTCTTCAAGATCTTTCTTCTTGATTGGGTCGCTACTCCAGACCGTCTTCATAGTAGACATCCTCTGTGGGGTCCAACGGGTATGAGTACAAAAGTACTCAACAAGCCACCGCAATGCAAGTAATAATGCAGGGTAATAAACAAGGAAGGGTAAATGGCTAACAGTGCGGAAAAGTATATTTTCAGTTACTGCATTTAATGTAGTCAAATTTAATCATGCGAAAAAGTAAACATGAGCATCAACAACATCATCTAACTTGAGGAGTACGTTTTACCTCCTCGCACAACAGTCCTTACATGTCAAACCATCATGCACATACATATTCAAAGTAATCTAACTGTGGGATGTCACGCAACCCGCCCTTGACCGTGGGCTCGGCTTTTCGAAAAGATTTAAGACTCTGATCAGAGATGTACTACTGTACCCACAAGGCACACACTCATCCCAAACACCAAAGTGTAACGAGATGACCCATACCACAGGAACTCGTGCCAAAACCTCAGCATGAAATGTTCCAAGCGATAACCACCCGCTCTAGGTTTCACCGGCACGCCGGGCCGCATCCCGGCTAACGTCGCACCCCCTTTTGCGCCACATTGGTACAAGCCACCCGCAGGTGCTGCTTGACCCATCTCCAAATGGTGGCCTCGGTTTGGAACACTCCATACCTTAGTTAGGACTTACCCATTAGACTTGTGGTTAGTACGGAAGTGTATTGCAATGGATCCCTCAGACCGATCCTTATAGTGCCCTGGGTGCTACCGACCAATGCCCTAGCTTGCACCTAGAACCCACCATGCATCCACTCACAACCACAACTCCAACACCGACAGAATTCCAAAGATGAGAATAACGGGGATCATATAGTAGAACCAATCGCTACGACTCATTTTTAATCCTATAGCAATCGTGTCAATACATTGGACACTAGCTAATAACATTTATCATATGGTGACAAGGAGTTTAGGCTAGAGAGAATGGCTTGGGTTGCACATCAAGGTCGGGGGATCCTAAATAAATATATTGTAAGGGTTTCATTTGACTAATGCATGTATAACCTATGTGTTTTAGCGATAGTTTAATAAAACATGGGTTCAATATGCTCAAAAATGTGGTTTGGTGACTTGCCTTGTTCAGCGAAGGGAGAGGGAGGAACTTCCGGGAAATATTCCGGCTCCTCGACGGGGTCGTAGTCTTTCCAATATAAATAAAGTAAAATAAAATAAACAATATTCAATCAAACAATGTAACATCACATAATAAGCACATAGGTTTAAGTTGGTTTGATTTAAAAATAAATCAAGTTGTTAAGGTTCTGAAGTTCATTTCATAAATAATTTTAAAAGAAATTAAAATTAAGTGTTGTCCTTTGAAAAAGGGTTTTAAAAGTGATTATTCTCATTTTTAAGTTTTCTAATAAATTTAAAATGAAGGGTCCATAGAAAACTTAGTGGTTTGTTCATATTAACAGGAAATAAATAAATATAAGCTTTACTGGAATTTAAATAATTAAATTTACATTTTTACCCTAAGGGTATTTGAATGCTCATTTAATTAAAAATGAAAAAGTCTAAAGTAACATACTGTTTTTATTGAACCAAAGTGTAGAGAATAAAATTATAAAATTTCTGGAGTTGAAATGACAATTTTTAGAGTTCAAACGCGCCAGATATGAATTTTTGAAGTTTAAAAGCATTTTTGGAATTTAAATTAAACCAAAAACAGCCGTCGGTCCACGGTGAGCCGAGACCACCGTGCACCTACGCACTGTGGGCGTGCGCCGGATCAAGATCCACCGTTGGATCGTGATCGGGCGGTCACGGGCGAGGCGGGGGGGTTAAAATGATGCGGACGGCTGAGATTAAAACATTGAACCGATACGCATCGTGCGACTCAGATGCGATGTAGGGTTACGGATCGGATTAAGTCACATGCGGGAATTAATCATCACCATTGGATCACGATCGCACATTTGCGATCGAATCCGACACGGCACGGGTACTCAGCCCGTGCCGGTCGTCTTCTCCGGTGACGGCGAGCGAGCCAGAGGCCACGACGAGCGATGGCGGTCGAAGCTAAGGCCTAAAACGGAAAGAGGACATTGCGGGGATCACGAGGGTACCTCTGCGGTGGTCCGGGGACGACGGGGCGTGGCCGGCGACGAGGGTAGACGGCGAGGTGGTTTCGGGTCCTTGTTGGCGACGGCGTTCCGGCGGGGTTCGTCGACGGCGGAGGGGTGGCCGGGGTCGACGACGTCCTTGCGGTCACGGCGGTGTGGTTGGCTAGGGCAGAGGAGGTTACTAGCGACGGTGAGGGGCGACCGGAGAACGGGCAGCGGTGGTGCGCTAAAACTTGAAGTGAGGGTGTTCTGTGCGTTCTCACAGTGTGTGAGCGTGGGGGTGAAATGCGGGTGGCCAGGGGTTTTAAATAGGGCCATCGGCGGGGGCAGAGGGGGCGTAATCGACGGTGGCCGGGAATAAACGCGTTTGAACACCGGCGAGCTCGGGTTGAGTTCGATTCATCGAACCTGGATGCGAATCGGTCGGGTTTAATTGGGGGAAACGGTCGCATTGGACCGGGGGTGGTAATGGCGGGCTCAATTTGAGGGGAGGGGGTCGGGGGCAGGGGATCCGAGGCACGTTATTGCGTCAGCCGACGAGGGGAGGGATTTGGGGGCGGATCTCGCGGGGAAGACGAATCCGACAGGTGGGGGCCACTGGCCAGCGGGCGCGAGTGCGCGAGGGAGAGGGCTGACGGGTGGGGCCGTGGTGTCGGGCGCGCGCGCGAGGGGAGGCAATTGGCACCGACAGGTGGGTCGGGCTGTCAGCCAGAGGCGGGCGAGGGTGATGGGCTGGGCCGGCCGGGAGAGAGAGAAGGGAGGAGGGAGGCCCAATACTGTTTCAAAACATTTCTGAATAAAAATAATTCCAGGAAATAGATTAAAATCTTAGGGCTACTTCCAAGCTTGGTAAAAATTTATAAAAATTCTCAAAAATATATTTTGGTCTTAGGATCATACTTAAAAAGTTCCAGCCCCTGGTTTGGCCATTTACTCTATGTTGTAGTTCAAAATGGTATAGAAGGGGATTAAGGTATTTCCCAATTTAATAAATTCAAGAAATTGAATCAAATAATATTTTTATTACTTTGAAAATTTGGGTGTTACACTCTTCTAGAGTAATATGATGGAGACTGGGTCTTTCGAACTTCTGACTTGGCATCTGAAATGTGACGACAATCCCTTCTTCACTAGTCACGGTCACTTGCCTTCGGGCACATCTTATCACTCCTTGGTGTTTGTTGAGCCAATCCATTCCTAAAATCAGGTTCAAACCTTTGCATTCTGTCAGAATGGGGTCGGCCTAGAATATGGTACCTTGGATATCTACTCATACTCTTGGACTATAAGAGCGGGCTTGGGTCTGCTTGCTTGGGGTGGCTATCAGTACCGGTCTTGCTAATTCACATTTATTCAGGTTATAAGTTTCCACAAAACTTGTTGAAATGAATGAATGCGTAGCTCCAGTGTCAAATAAAACCATTGCAGGTGCTGAATTTATTGTGAACTTACCCATGATGATCTCCGGTGCCGCTTGGGCTTATTCATTGGAGACGTGGTTGATGCGGGCGCGGACAGTAGGATTGGCCGCGACTGCTTGCGGATGCTTGGGGTGGGGACACTAATGAGAGTAATGTCCCTCCTGGCGGCAGTTAAAACAGATGACAGGCTTGCCGTGCTTGTCGCGCAAGACCCCTGCTTTCTTAGCAGGGGCGAGTGGAGCAGCTGGTGCGGTGGGAGCGGGGCGAGGATGTCCTGCTCCCGGGTTGTTGGCGGGTGGAGCGGGACGATAAACTAGGCGCGGGTGGTACTGGGGCGCCGGTGGGGGAGGTGCGAAACGCGGCCTCTGTGCCATTCCTTGGTTTTGGCGGAAGGCGATCATCCTCTTCTTCTTCAGGTCGACCTTGTTCTGCTCGGTCTCCTGAATGATGGCTTTGTTTACCAACTTCTGAAAGTTGGCATAATCTCCGGAGACCAACTGAAGGGAAAGCTCGTCCTTCAGCCCCCGAAGAAACTTAGACTGTCGGGTCGTATCCGTGCAGACTTCTTCCAGCGCATACCGGGCCAGCCGGTTAAACTCACGCAGGTATTCAGTAACGGACCTGCTTCCTTGTTGTAGATCCCAGAACTCTTACTGCTTCTAGGAGATTATGCCGTCGGGGACGTGGGCAACACGGAAAACAGTGGAGAATTCTGCACAAGTGTGGACATGGCTCTCCGGTAGGGTCTCACGCAGATTGTCCCACCACTCTGCGGCGGGACCCTGAAGTTGGTGGGCAGCGAAGGCCACTCTCTCCTGCTCGGAGCATGACAGGAGATCCAACTTCTTCCCTATGGTTCTCAGCCAATCACCACCCTCCATTGGGTTGGTGGTGCTTGAGAAGATGGGAGGCCGGACACGGAGGAACTCCGACAGTTGGGATGCCGGTGCTGGTGCCAGGGTAGCTGGTCGTGGCGGCTTCGGCTACTGTTGTTGCAGACGAAAGAGCTGAGCTTGCTACCCCTACATCTGATTCTACTGCTGCATCTGGTTTAGCAGCATCACAATCAGTTGATTCTGATTGGCCATCATCTCAGCCAAGGTGGGGTGGTTGGCGACTGGGGCCTGTCGTTGTCCTGTCGCTCCCCATTGAGGCAGATTTCCATTGTCACCCCCGTTCTGAGGGGCATCGGATCCTTGGGTGTTGGTCATCCTGAAGTGAGGTTTCCAAAGAGGACACATATCTTTAGAGGGAATGCAACTAAGTTTTATTTCTAAATTTTTAAAAAGTCTTGAACTTAAGCTGATACATTATGGTTTCTTATTTAGTCTTCACTCATGCCTTATATCCAACATGAGTGGTAATACAATCAAAACAATCAAATAGAAACAAACAACCGTAAACTACGTCTAAGACAGCTCGGGGGAGGCCTCGATCATCGGCTCAGCGGAGGTGGTTGGTGCAGAGGTGATGGTACTAGAGGGCCCAGCGGGAGGGGCACTGCGGGAGATCCTCTTAGGTCTAGCTGAGGGGATCCGGAGTGACTTCCGCTTGCGAGGCGGAAGGGGAGCGACCTACTCTAGGTCCTTCTGCAGCTCCTCTACCTGGCGACGTAGCTGAGCGGTGTCGGCGACACCCTGGCGCAGAAGCTCGTTCTGACGCCACAACTCCTCTACCTCGGCGGCCAAGTGGCGCCCCTACTGAACTCGGCGATGAAGCTCTCCGTTCTCGCGGTTCAGACTCTCTACCGAATGGCGGTAGTAGTCGATGGTGTCGTGCTGGCTGTTGGCGTCGTGTATGGCCTTCGTGTGAAGATCGTCCATCGCGTCCAATAGACGTATGGTGTGGCCAATGATGGAGTGGCGCTGGGAGAAGGTGCTGACGTAGACGCTGTGATGACTCCCTGGGGTGCGCATGGGCATGAAGCGGTAGTCCGTGTCGTAGAGCTGGGTATCGTAGATCACCCGGAGCTCAGAAAGGGCCTAAAGAGCAACACGCTGACTGGCCACCAAAAAGGTGGGTCCTCCAGCTCGGTATGTGTGGGCCAGCTGCATGGAGGAAGGGCGGATGATGACGGTAACCTCGCAGTAGCTCTCGTTCTCATCGGGGAAGACTCCGTGGAATGCAGGCTCGTGCTCGAATCCGAGGAAACCTACGAGCATGCGGAGCTCGCGAACGAAGCCAGCCTCATCACGGAGAGTCCCACTCGTTGTATGGTCCGACATCTACAAAAGAGAGATTTTTTTGTAAAAACTCTGGAAGACGAGGTAGTAAGTAGTTTGTAAGAAAAATACGGTTAATATAAGTCCTAGGGTCAGGTATGTTTGGCTTCCTACAGTCAAGTTGGCTCTGATACCATCTTGTCACGCCCAAATTTAATAAATCCGGACCTTTATTGAAATTCCATAGAAAATCAATAAAAACAAGACGTTCATCACACGACCGCGTACAATACGACAAGCATAAATGGTTCGTAGACCATATTAGGACAAAGGTGTTAAAGTAAAAAGAAACTAATAAAATAAGGGTCCTAGATGAACGCCTCCTTCTAGTCTCTCCTTGACTGGGTCGCTACTCCAGACCTTCATCCTCCTCGTAGTAGATGGGCTCTGGTGGTGTAAGTCTACGGGGGTGAGTACAATCGTACTCAGCAAGCCACCGGATGCAAAAATAATGTAGAGTAATAACAAGGAAGGTAGTGGCTAATTTTGCGGAAAAGCATATTTGTAAAGCAGTTAATGTGATCAAGTTATTAATACAGAAACGTAAACATGTATATGCATCATCTTCTAACTCGAGGGTTACAGTCAGCCCACCCTCGCTCGACAGTCCTTACATGCCATGAATAACACAAACATTCAAGCAACAATAAACTAACTACGAGAAGTCACACAACCCGCCCTTGACTGTGGGCTCAGCTTTTCGAAAAGATTTAAACTCTGATCAGAGGTGTACCACTGTACCCACAAGGCACGCACTCATCCTATACACCAAAGTGTAACGAGATGACCCATACCACATGAACTCGTGCCAAAACCTTCCGAATGGAACGCTCCAATCCGACAACACCCTCTTATAGGTTTCATATGGTGCCCCGACGCGTCGAGCCAACACCATACCCCCCTTGAGCCACGTCGGTACAAGTCACCCACAGGTTGCCCCTTGCCCCCTCCACTATGGTGCATCGAGTCAGTTAGTTCCATACTTCCAGTTAGGACTTACCCATTAGACTTGTGGTTAGTACGGAAGTGCTTTGCAACAGATCCCGTAGACCGGTCCTTATAGTGCCCCGGGTGCGACCAACCAATTCCCTAACGTGCACCCTGTTGATAGCAAAAAAGGGCATTGATGGCTAGATTATCAAAATATCAATTTTTGGTGATTTGGGCCGAAAATACACATGTCCAGGGTTTGACCGAAGCCCTACGAGGCCGAAGCCCGTCGAGCTACGGGCTCCGAAGGTCTCCAGCCAGCCCATGGGCTTCGACTAGGAAGCCTTCGGAGGCCCACGCTGCCGAAGCTTCAGGAACCTTCGGAGGCCCACACTACCGAAGCTTCGGCCCGAGGAGCAGGCCTCAGTGGGCTTGACCGAAGCCCACCTCGGCAGAGATAGAGGTTGACGCGTTGCCAGCTCAAACTTTATCCATATCTGGCCGGATTAATAGCAGATTAGATTAGAGTTAACTCTCTATAAATAGAGAGGCCTGGCCGGCGTAGAGGACCCCCCAACACAAACAAACCAAAGCCATGCTTTGATCGTACCTTTACTGAGAAACCAAGGGGTGGTTTCAGTATTTGTGATGAGTGATTGACAGGATTTAAACCTCTGTTCGAAGGGGTACCTCCGGAAGGGGTTCGGAGGTTGGACCTCCGAAGGGTGCTCGGAGGTGGTTTCACCGAAGTGTGTTCGGTGGTATGGTTGCTGCAGCTGTTGCAGCGAAGTGTGCGTGTCGAAGGGGTCCGACAGTACACGATGACTGGGTTTGTACCGAAGGCTTCGGTACTTTGGGCGGTACACCGGAGTGTGTGCCAGAGGTTGCTAACCCGGAGAGGTCTCCGGAGTACTGGAAACACTTGTCTGTTTGTCTGTGGTGCGCAGGGACTTCGGAGGCGACAGACAGGTTCGTAGCAGGTGAAACTGGGTCAAGCGGGAGGCTTGATGCCAGGGGAGCGGGGAGCTCCGTCACGGTGGCTGCGAAGGGAGTCCGGGTCGGTCCTCGGGTCGAGGCGTGCCAGGTGAAGGCAGAGAGTGCGGAGCGTGGCTCCGGGTGAAGGTACTCCGAGACAAAGTCCGAGGAGGTGAGGCACTTCGAAGGTACTCCGGATGGAGTGACTTCGGAGTTGGTGGATCAAGTCCTCTGCGGAGGCAAAGGGTTCGAAGTGTGCTCCGGAGGGAGACATTCGAAGGTGCCCGATGAAGGTCTCAGAAGTCGAGGCGCATCGAACGCATAGTCCGGGTGAGGCTCGTCGAGGAGTGTGCTCAGGGAGAGGCACTGCGACGAAGGGCTCATGGAATGCTTCGTGCGGAGGCCTTGGACGAAGGAGGGACTTCGAAGGGTGGTACTCCGAAGGTGGGACTTCGGAGTGAGGAAGGGTTCGGAGCAAGGGTAGCTCCGGAGTTTGGTTGTCTTGAGGTACTTCGGCCTGCATGTCTTCGGTACACGGACTGACGGAGTTCGAGCTGGGCAAAGCTGCGAAGCCGTGGTGGTCCACTCCGGAGGTGTTGGTGCGAAGGCCCAAGGGCTTTGACGGCTTCGGCTCAAAACCGTCACTGTATCGGAGGCTGACTTCGGTGAAGCAAAGGCCATCTGGCTCAAGGCTTCTCACCGAAGCTATCGCACCCCTCGCGTGCGAAGGGGGCTTCGGAAAGGTCAAAGGCTGCAAGTCTGACAGTGTCTGCTCTGCAAAAAGCTGGCGCTGTCCCCTCTGCAAAGGCTGACAGAGAAGCCTCCAATAAAGTTGACTACCTTTTGTACCCCTCAGTTCTGTAGAGACAAAATTGGTGTAAACCCTAGGGGTAAAGTAGTCAATTCCTTTGGGTGAACTGTGGGCTATAAATATGGGCTCGGTAGGTAACATTTAACACTTTGAGCATTTACTATTGAGCTCCTGTAGCTACAAACCTCGCTGTATTCATCCAGAGTTCAATCTTATTGTGTTCCTTGTTCAAGCAGCGAAGCCCTGCTTCTGTGTGCTTTTTGCTTGAGCTCGCGTTACATACCTCACTAGTTGTAGTTCACCGAAGCCTGTCTAGGCGAAGGGTGTTTTGTGCGAAGTGTGTTTTTCAGTGTGCTGTCGCTCTGTGTAACAGGAGGCGAGACCTCGCTGCTTACTAGCGAAGCCCTGATCGAAGCCCGTTTTGCTTCTTGTGTCGAAGCACCTAGCGGAGTCTATTAGTGTGCGTTTAGACCTTTGTGTACGAAGCCCAGCACCAGTTGCTGCTGCCAAGTACTTGGTCGAAGTCCTCAGTGGGGTGTCCACTCTTGCGAAGGGTGAAGTGCGAAGCCTGCTCGAAGCACCCTGTGTGCGGAGCCTGCACTGACTTAGCAGAGTAGATTTTCGAGGGTTGTTTATGGAGCGAAGTCTTCTTGACTTCAAACTTTTGAACCTCCGAAGCCTGCATTCGGAGTTGTCAAGGGATCTCCGAACCAGACCTCCGAAGGTAGTGTTCGAAGCCTGTTCCGCAGAAGACAGAACTGACACCAAAGGCTAATTTTTAGCCCAAAATTTTAAAAGCTCCCATTCACCCCCCTCTGGTCGCCGTTTCCGGTCCAACAATTGGTATCAGAGCAGGTTAAGATCACCAGTTGACCTTAACCAGTTTTGTGATCTGTTGGCGACATGGATAGAGGCAGTAAAATTCCTCTGTTCGATGGGACAGATTTTGCATACTGGAAGGTGCGCATGGATGCTTACTTGTTAAGCCAAGGAAATGCAATTTGGGAGATTGTGGATTCACAATACTCCATCCCTGATACTCGCACCACTCAAACAGAAAAAGATCAGTATAATGCCAACTCCAAGGCTAGGAATATACTGTTCATTGGTTTGAGCCGGAGTGAGTTTGATAGGGTGCAACACCTTAGGACTGCTAGGGAAATTTGGACAACGCTCACTGTCTTTCATGAGGGCTCTACACAGATCAAGGCCAGGCGCCAAAGCACATACAATCAACAGTATCAGCTGTTTGTGTAGGCACCTGGTGAATCCATAGATGCCATGTTTTCTCGTTTTGATGCGATAGTGAGTAACTTGCGATCCAACGGGACGCTTGCTTACAGTGATCATGATAGGGCTATCAAGCTTCTCTATGCTCTTGACCGTAGCATATGGGAAGTGAAGATATCCAACATTGAGGAGTCTGCAGGTTATGACACATTGACCTATGATGAGCTCTCGCACCACTCAAACAGAAAAAGATCAGTATAATGCCAACTCCAAGGCTAGGAATATACTGTTCATTGGTTTGAGCCGGAGTGAGTTTGATAGGGTGCAGCACCTTAGGACTGCTAGGGAAATTTGGACAACGCTCACTGTCTTTCATGAGGGCTCTACATAGATCAAGGCCAGGCGCCAAAGCACATACAATCAACAGTATCAGCTGTTTGTGTAGGCACCTGGTGAATCCATAGATGCCATGTTTTCTCGTTTTGATGCGATAGTGAGTAACTTGCGATCCAACGGGACGCTTGCTTACAGTGATCATGATAGAGCTATCAAGCTTCTCTATGCTCTTGACCGTAGCATATGGGAAGTGAAGATATCCAACATTGAGGAGTCTGCAGGTTATGACACATTGACCTATGATGAGCTCTTCAGCAAGCTGAAGTCCACAGAGATTGCCAAGGCATCTCTTGCAGTGCACAGAAGCTCTTTGCCACAACCATTGGCATTAGTTTCTAGCACTAGCCATGGCACCACTGCAGAACCAAGCACATCTGGTACTTGTGTTCTTGCAGATGGTTTTGCTCTGTCCTCCCTGGTCTCCGTCACAAAGGAGCAGGTGGACACTCTAGATGATGATGAGCTTGCTCTCATTGCCCGGAGGTTCACCCGTTTTCATCATGAGAGACGAGATCAGAGGAGAAGTGGTTTTAGTGGTTGCTTTGAATGCGGTGACACTTCTCACATCAAGGCCAATTGCCCAAAACTCAAGAAGAGAGATGAGAGTGAGCACCCTAAATACCACAAGAAGGAGAGGAAACCCTTTGTGAAGGGTAAGCGCGGCAAGATGGCTAAGAAAGTAGCTGTCGCGCCCCAATTTAATAAATCAGGACTTTATTGAAATTCCATAGAAAATCAATAAAACAAGACGTTCATCATGCGACCACGTACAATACGGGCAATCATTCACGGTTCGTAGACCGCATTAATACAAAAGTGAATAAAAGTGAAGAGAAACTAATAAATTAAGGGTCCTAGATGAACGCCTCCTTCCAGTCTCGCCTTGACTGGGTCGCTACTCCAGACCTTCATCCTCCTCGTAGTAGACTGGCTCTGATGGTGTAAGTCAACGGGGTGAGTACAGATGTACTCAGCAAGCCACCGAATGCAAATATAATGCAAGGTAATAACAAGGGAGATAGTGGCTAGTTTCGCGGAAGCAGCATAATTGTAAAGCTTTAAATGTGAGCAATTTATTAGTACGGAAAAGTAAACATGTGTGTGTGCATCATCATCTTCTAACTCGAGGGGTACAGTCAGCCCCAACTCGCTCAACAGTCCTTACGTGCCATGAATAACTCGACCATTCAAACAATTGTAAACTAACTGCGAGTAGTCACACAACCCGCCCTTGACCGTGGGCTCGGCTTTTCGAAAAGATTGAATTACTCTGATCAGAGATGTACCACTGTACCCACAAGGCACGCACTCATCACTTACACCGAAGTGTAACGAGATGACCCATCACACGGGAACTCGTGCCAAAACCTTCCATATAGTCCTCCCCGACCCAATAGCACCCTCTTATGGGTTTCATATGGTGTCCCGACGCATCGGAGCCCCACCATACCCCCCCTTGAGCCTCGTCGGTACAAGTCGCCCGCAGGCTAGCCCCTTGCCCCCTCCTCTATGGTGCATCGAGCCGGAGTATTCCATACTTCCAGTTAGGACTTACCCATTAGACTTGTGGTTGGTACGGAAGTGCTTTGCAACAGATCCCGCAGACCGGTCCTTATAGTGCCCCGGGTGCGACAAACCAGTGCCCGAGCTTGCACCCGGAACCCACCATACTTATAACCTAGCCAACTCCAACAGAGTCCAGAGACGAGAATAACAGGGAAATTCATATACAGAATCCAGCTATCTACGACTCGTTCTTTTAACCTATAGCAGTTGTGCCGGTATATTGGGCACTAGCTAATATTTTTATAGTAGAGTGACAAAGAGTTTAAGGCTCAATAAGCATGGTTTGGGTTTGCACACAAGGACAGGGATCTAATAAATATAAGTGTAAGGCTTGATTATTGGACTAATGCAATATTAACCTATGAGTTATAGCGATAACTTATTAAAACATGGGCTCAATTATGATCAACTGTTTCCACAGAGATGGTCGATGACTTGCCTTGATCAGCAAATGGGGATGGAGGAACCTCGGGGTAGAACTCCTGCTCCTCGATGAACTCGTAGTCTTCTCGATACGGAAAATAAATAATACATTCAATAAACAGATAAAATCCACCAAATAAAAGAACATACATAGTTGTGGGTGTTTTTATGTGAAGTAATATTTTAATATTCTGAGTTTTTGCATAAAACAGTAAAGTTTAGCTTTTTAGGATTTTTCCTAATTTATTTTGCTGAATTAATGATTTATCCCTAAGGGGTTTCTATTCTTTTATTTGCTAAAATATTTTTGGTAACAGTAACATACTGTTTTTATGGCTTTAATGTGTAGAGAAAAATATCCCGGATTTAACAAAATTTGAATGGTGAAATTTGGAGTTAAATTGAGCAAGATATGAATTTTCAAAGTTTGAACAATTTTCTGAATTTTATTTAACTGGAAAATGGGCTCTGGTCCACGGTGAGCCAGGCCCACGGTGGAACGCGCTACTGTGCGCGTGGACCGAACCGATTTGGATCGTCCGATCCAGATCGAGCGGCCGGGCGCGGGGCGGGATCCCTTAAGTGAAGATGGACGGTCCAGATTAAAACGTGGCGAAAGGGTATACGTGGACGCACGGGATTAAGTCACGTTTTTAAGTTAAATCCGACGGCCGAGATCACGTGGTACCGTTTTGACCGGATCCGAGCGCCTGGATTAGATCCCGAAGGGATTTAATCTTAGCCCTCCGATCTGGATCGAACGGCCAGGGGTTCGTCCGGCACGACACGAGCTAAGGGGCGATTACCCCTTCGTTCTCGGCTCCGGCGGTCCAACGGTGAGGAATTCCGGCGACGGCGGAGGTGGAGCGGTGATGCTACGACCAAAAATGGAACGCGGAGGTCAAGACGGTCTTGGCCATACCTTCAGAGGCAACGACGGGCGACGGACGGCGACAGCGGCGAGGGTAGACGGCGAGGAGTCGTTCGGGTGGTCGTCAGCGACGTCGATCCGGTGGTCTGCACGACCGATGGAGGCGTGGCCGGGGACGGGTGGACGACGGCGGACCAGATGGGGGCGGTGGCTAGGGCAGGGGAGGCCGGAGGCGGCGGCGATTGCTTGCCGGAGGTGGAGCAGAGGGGAAACCCGAAAAATGGGAAATGGGCGCTCTGTTCTTGCTCGGCTCGGGCTGCTACGGTGTGGCTGAGGGCGGTGGTCGCTGGTGGTTTAAATAGGGGGGTCGTCGGCGTCTAGATGGCAAGCCAAGCCGGGGAACCCGAGGGTTTATTTCCTAACTCCGGCGAGGTTCCCTTTTACCTCGGATTGGCTTCTATAAGCGCAAAAACGCGTCGAGTTTTGATGGAAGGAGGTCGGGGCGGTCGGGGAAGGAGATCCGAGACGAATCCGAGGCGATCCGGTGGCCGGCGGCGTGGAAGCAGAAAGCAATCGCCGGGGAAGGGAAGGGGAGCGATCCCCTTCCATCGAAGACGAAGGATCTGACAGGTGGCCCTCACCTGTCAGCGGGCGCAACAGAAAAGGAAAACCCGACAGGCGGGCCACGGTTGTCAGTGGGCGAAGGGGAGCGCGTGGAGGCTGACACGCGGGGCCAGGCGGGGCGCGGGCGGGAGGAGAGAGGGGAGGCGAGCGCTGACAGGCGGGCCCCACCTGTCATTGGGAGGGCGGTAATGGGCTGGGCCAAAAGGCCTTTGGAGGGAGTTTCAGGGTTTCGGCCCAATAAGATTATAAATTGTTTTCTGATTAACTTTAATTCCAGAAAATCAAATATTTGATTAAGGGTTGAATCACTATTGATAAAAATTTGTAAAAATTCCTAAAATTATATCTTGGCCTCTAGTTCATCTCATAAAATTTTCAAGTCCAGATTTTGAGTATTTCTCCCTGTTTGGCTTTATTTGGGTTCTTTTGTGATTTTTCCTTTAATAATAATCCAGAAATGATTTAAATAATATTTTTCTTTTATTTTAATCCTTTTTAATTTCTGGGGTGTTACAATCCTACCCCCCTTACAGAGAATCTCGTCCTCGAGATTCGGATCGATCCTCGAATAGCTCAGGATGCTGTGCCTTGAGTTTATCTTCTTTTTCCCATGTAGCTTCTTCTACAGGATGATTGCTCCACTGCACTTTGCAGAAACGGATGATCCGACTTCTGGTGGTCCTTTCTTTGACTTCCAATATCTTAACAGGCTTTTCCACATAGGTCAGATCCTCTTGAACATCCAACTGCTGAAGATCCACTTGCTCTGTGGGGACGCGCAGGCACTTCTTGAGTTGGGATACGTGAAATACGTCATGTACTCCAGCCAATGAGGGTGGTAACCCCAACTGATATGCAACTTCGCCTTGGCGTCGAACAATGGGAAATGGTCCAACATATCGAGGGGCCAACTTTCCTCTCATGTTAAACCGTTGAGTACCACGGGGAGGCGTAACTCGAAGGTAGACATGATCTCCTTCTTCAAAGGCTAGGTCTCGGCGACGATTGTCTGCGTAGCTCTTCTGTCGTGATTGGGCTGTCTTGAGTCAGTCTCTGATGATCTGTACCTTTTCTTCAGCTTCACGAAGAATGTCTGTTCCGAATACTTGGGATTCACCAGTTTGGTCCCAAAGTAGAGGCGTTCTGCACTTACGTCCATATAGGGCTTCAAAAGGAGACATCTGAAGGCTGGCTTGATAGCTGTTGTTGTATGAAAACTCAGCGTACGGCAAGCTCTTGTCCCAAGTGGCTCCAAAATCCAATACACATGCCCGAAGCATATCCTCTAATATCTGGTTCACCCTCTCTGTTTGTCCATCTGTCTGAGGGTGGTAGGCGGTACTGAAATTCAATCTCGTGCCCATCTCCTCTTGAAGGTTCTTCCAGAAACGAGAGGTAAACTGACTTCCTCTGTCAGACACTATCTTCTTGGGCAATCCGTGAAGACATACAATTCGGGCCATGTACAGTTCTGCAAGCTTAGGGCCACTAAAAGTCGTCTTGACGGCTATGAAATGTGCTACTTTTGTAAGTCGATCGATGATCACCCAAATAGAATCATAGCCTAGTTGGGTCTTTGGTAGTCCGGTGATGAATCCATGCCGATTTCTTCCCATTTCCATTCAGGTACTTTAAGTGGCTGTAACAATCCTGCAGGTCTCTGATGTTCAGCCTTTACTCTTCTGCAGGTGTCACACTCGGCGACGAACTGGGCAATCTCTCTTTTCATGCTAACCCACCAATAACGTTCCTTCAGATCCTGGTACATCTTGGT
Organism: Zizania palustris; assembly: GCA_019279435.1. Taxonomy (NCBI): domain Eukaryota; kingdom Viridiplantae; phylum Streptophyta; class Magnoliopsida; order Poales; family Poaceae; genus Zizania; species Zizania palustris. The sequence continues at coordinate 19,997,569 of JAAALK010000287.1, read as the reverse complement.
ACTGCCGGGATGAATGGAGTACAATGTCTCATGGGCTTCTCTCAGGATAAGGGTCTTATCTCTGGTATATCCGGCACACATATCCGGGTTCCAAACCATATGGTGCCATTTTCGTCTTCTGAAAATCCGGGGGCTTTTCCTTGCCTCATGTTCTTCCTAATGGCAGCTATATTCGGGTCCTCCAACTGAGCTTCACGGATCTGCTCAAATAGAATAGGCTGGGTCTCCAAAGCGGCTAAATATGCTCTGGTGGTCAATCCAAGATTTAACTTTTCCATCTCTCTACATAACCAGGGTGCGTGTTCTTGAAACATCATGGCCGTGCAATATCCCTTGCGACTTAATGCATCAGCTACCACATTTGCTTTTCCGGGGTGGTAGTGGATACCTAAGTCATAGTCCTTGATTAGTTCCAACCATCGTCTTTGCCTCAGATTGAGGTCAGGCTGTGTGAAGATATACTTCAAACTCTTATGATCCGTAAAAATCTCACAGCGATTTCCAACCAAATAGTGCCTCCAAATCTTAAGGGCGTGCACTACGGCGGCTAATTCCAAATCATGGGTCGGGTAGTTCAACTCATGAGGTCTCAACTGACGGGAGGCATACGAGATAACTTTCCCGTCTTGCATAAGAACACATCCCAATCCTTGGCGAGATGCGTCGCAATAGACATGGAAGTCTTTGCGGATATCGGGTAAGGTCAGTATGGGTGCTGACACCAGACGGGTCTTGAGAGTGCGGAAACTTTCCTCGCATTCAGGAGTCCATTCAAACTTTTCTCCTTTCTGCAACAACTTGGTCATTGGCTTGGCTATCTTAGAAAAATTCTCAATGAACCTCCGATAATATCCGGCCAATCCCAGAAAACTTCGTATCTCAGATACGTTCGTGGGTGGCAGCCAATCCGTAACAGCTTCTACGGTGGCAGGGTCTACTGCGATTCCTTGCGCGGAGATGATGTGTCCAAGGAACTTTACTTCTGCCATCCAAAACTTGCATTTGCTGTACTTGGCATATAATTGGTGTTCCCTTAGCTTTCCTAAGGTTAACCGGAGGTGAGTCTCGTGCTCTTTCTGGTCCTTGGAATAAATGAGGATGTCGTCTATGAATACTACGATGAACTTGTCCAAATACTCCATGAACACCTTATTCATCATATTCATGAAGAATGCAGGGGCGTTGGTTAATCCAAAGGACATAACCGTGCACTCATATAGTCCATAACGGGTGGTGAAGGCAGTCTTGGGTATATCCTCCTCTCAGATCCTTAACTGATGATAACCAGAACGCAAGTCGATCTTCGAGA